>CM033474.1:42263294-42302479 GCA_019447015.1 Hymenochirus boettgeri
TGATAGATAATAGATAGATAGATAGATAGGATAGATATATAGATATATAGATAGATAGATAGACATGAGATAGATAGATAGATAGATAGATAGACAGATATAGATAGATAGATAGATAGATAGATAGATAGATAGTAAGAGATAGATAGTTAGATAGATAGTAATATATAAGACAGACAGATCAGTAGATAGATAGACAGTTAGAGAGACACGATAGCAAAGAAAAAGAGAGCGACAAAAAACAAGGAGGGCAGATAAATAAAGTTAATAGAGAGCGACAGAGATAGACAAGAGTCGTAAGGACAGTAAAATAGAGATAGAAAGAGAGATATAAAGAGATAGACAGAGATAGATATACAGAGAGAGAGAGGGACAGATAGAGAAGATATACAGAGAGAGATGAAGATTCTATACAGAGAGAGAGAGGGACAGATAGAGATAATAGGGGCAGAGGTCCATGTAGAAGTACAAGGAAGTCTCCCTGGCCAAAGTGTGGCAAGGCTCTGACTGCAACTGAACACAACAGTGAGTTTAAAATGACCAGATTGCTACCAGTATATAATGAATTGCTAGTTTACTGTGCCTTTGTGTTCTCTGTCATTTCTCTGTTTTTTGCCTGTTTATCACTACCTAGCTGTGTATCTGTTGTGTTTGTCTATTGGGGTTTTTGTATTTTGTCTGTCTCTAGTAAGTAGCTAGTGGGGTGTGGCTTAATGGGGCGAGAAAAATGCGTGGCCTTAAAATTTGCACCGCGCTGCACGAGGCGAACGGGAGTGTCCGTTGGTGCCCCGGCATGATCTTCTTAGACCCTAGATACGCCGTTAAACAAGTGGCAAATGTATGATTTTAATTGATGCCCCCTTGGGTGATTTATTTGATCTATTACGTTTACGTGATTGGTTTGTCTGCAAATGCCTGCAAGGAAATTCACGAGGGGCATAAACAAATCCCTTCTCCCTCTTTTATAACTAAACATCTGGTGGCTCTGGAAAAGTTTCCCATAGCTAATCTCGTTATGCTTAACCATGTCAATTACACTATACCATGTTCAATACACTAAAACCATGTATCAATCACTATAACATGTATCCAATGCAAAGAACATGATCAATGCACTATAACCATGTATAAATGTCACTATAACCATGTATCAATGCAATTATAACAATGTATCAATCACTATAACAGGTCAATACAAAACATTACATAACTATAATCTGTTAATGCAATCCACTATAACCATTTACAATGCAATATAACATGTATCAATGCACTATAACCATTATCAATGCACTATAACCATGTCACTATAACCATGTATCAATTGCACTATAACCGTATCAATACACTATAACAGATCAACACTAAACCATGTATCAATGCACTATAACCTGTATCAATGCACTATACCATGTATCAAATACTATAACCAGTATCAATGCACTATTAACCATGTATCAATGCACTATAACCATGTATCATGCACTTACCATCAATATTACTATAACCATATATCAAATGTACATAAACCATGTATCAATACACTCTAAACCATGTATCAATATACTATAACCATATATCAATGTACTATAACCATGTTCAATGTACTATAAACACGTATCAAGTCACATAACCATGTATCAATACACTAAACCATGTATCAATACAATACTATGACCTACATTATCAATTACTATAACCATTTATAAATAGTACTATAACCATGATCAATATACATAGTAAACCATGACAATAACTATCAACCAAATATCAATACACGATAAACATTACAATACACTCATAACCATTTATCAATACACTATACCATGTATCAATATACTATAACGTATCAATCACTATAACCATGTCCAATACACTAGAACCATGTATCAATACACTAATCCAGTATCAATACACTATCCATGTACAATACACTATAACCATTTATCAATACACTATAACCATGTATCAATACACTATAAAGTGTATCAATCATGACTTCATGTAACCAATATGAATATACTATAACCATTCTCAATAGTACTAGAACCATGTATCAATACACAAAACCTGTATCAATACCACTAAAACCATGTATCAATATACTATAACCATGTATCAATCTACTATAACCATGTATCAATAACTATAACCATGTATCAATTACTATAACCATATATCAATACACTATAACCAGTTAACACTATAACCATGATCAATATACTATAACATATAATAACGATCCATGTACTATAACCATGTTATCCAATACACTATACCTAATCATATACAAACCCAATATCAATACACTATAACCATTATCCATACACTAAACCATTTATCAATACACTATAAACCATGTATCAATACACTACAACCCTGTATCAATACACTATAACCATATATCAATATACTATAACCATAATCAATGTACTATAACCAGTATCAACACCACTATAAACAGTATCAATACATATAACCATGTATCAATACACTAATAACATGTATCAATACACTAAACCATGTATCATACACTATAACCATCATAACCAAGACACACTATAAACCATGTGACACGTATCAGCACATACAAACATGATCAATACCACTACAAACCATGTATCAATACACTAAACATGTATAAATGCACTATAACCATGTATCAATCACTATAACCATGTATCACACATAACCATATCAATGCACTATAAACCATGTATCAAAACTATAAACATTTATCAATACACTATAACCATGTATCAATACACTATAAACCATGTTTATATCACCATTCACTAAACCCTGTATCCATAGTATCACTATAACCATGTATCACATGCACTATAACCATGTATATACTATCATGCACTATAACAATGTATCAAGCACTATAAACAGTGATCAATCATACATAAACCATGTATCAATACCTAAACCATGTATCAATTACACGATAACCATGTATCAATGACACTATAACCATGTATCAATGCACGACTAACCATGTATCAATACACACACTATAACCATTTATCAAATATACTAAACCATATACAATATACACCACACCATGTATCAATACACTATAACCATGTATCAATATCTATACCATGTTCAACTGTAATAACCATGTACAATACACTATAACCATGTATCAATGATACTAACCATATATTCAATGTACTATAACCATGTATCAATATACTATAAATCATTATAAATACATATAACATGTATCAAATACACTATAAATATTGTATCAATATACACTATAACCATGTATCAGATATACTATAACCATTTATCAATATGATATAACCATATATCGATACTATAACCATGTTCAATACTAGAACCATATATCAGATAATAACCATTATCAATATACTATAACTATAATATTAGATACTATAACCATATATTTAAGTATACTATAGCTATATCAATACATATAACCAATATATCAATACACTAAACTTATTTCAATATACCATCCCAGATATATACACGATAACTATATATTAATATACATATAACCAAAGATTAAATACTATAACCCATGTATCAATTACACTATAACCATGTATAATCACTATAACCATATTCAATACACTAAACTATTATTCAATAACTATAACCATATATAAGAAATAATAACCATATAGCAATACTACCATAACCAGTATCAATATACTATAACCATGTATCAATACACTATAACCAATATCAATACACTATAACCTATATCAATACACTATAACCATGTATCAATACACTATAACCATATAGCAATACACTATAACCAGTATCAATATACTAAACCCATATATCAATACACTATAACCATATATAATACACTATAAACCAGATCAATTATACTATATCCATTGTATCAATATAAATAACCATATATCAATAACTATAACCATTATCACATTACACTTATAAACCATATACCATACACTATAACCATTATCAATATACTATAACCATATAGCTAAAACATACCAGGTATCAATACACTATAACTATATCAAACCTATAACCATGTATCAATATACTATAACCTATTCATACGCTATAACCATGATCAATACACTATAACCATATATAAATATAATATAACCACTTACAAATACTATAACATATATTAAGTCACTATAACACAATATAATATTACATAGCAATCAATAAACTAAAACCATATATCAATACACTAAAACTAGATTGCAATATACATTAACATATATCAATACACTATAACTATATATTAATATACTATAACCATGTATCAATATACTATAACCATATAGCAATACACTAAACCCTGATCAATACATATAAACTATGTATCAATACACTATAACCATGTCAATATACTAACCATATATCCAATACACTATAAAACCAGTATCAATACACTATAACCATATATCAATACACTATAACCATGTATCAATTTACTATAACCAATATCATCAACTAAAACCATATAGCAATACACTATAACCATGTTATCAATACCTCTATATACATATGTATCAATACACGTCTAACCATGTATCAATATAATATAACACCATATATCATAAACTATAACCATATAGCAATACACTATACCATGTTATCAATATACTATAACCAATAGCAATACACTATAACCCTGTATCCTACACTATAACTATGTATCAATTACTAACATGATCAATATTACTATAACATATATCAATACACTATAACCGTATAGCAATCACTATAACATGTATCAAGCCACTATAACCAGTATCAATAGCCTATATCCAATCATACTATAACCATATACAACACTATAACCATATCAATACTATAACCATATATCAATATTACACCATATCAATACACTATAACCAGTTGCTTACTGTTTGATATTACACTTGTTACTAATTACAGTAATAAATGTAACGTGATTATACTTAGACTCCTTTAAATAAAATTAACAAATTATTTCAAATGTGTCTATTAAACTGTTTGAAATATAAACTACTACTTGTCCATTTAGGTTATCGTCCTTTTCATTTTACCCTACCTAAATATTAAAAATAAATAACTCTAATATTAACTCAAACACACACACACATATAATATATATAGAAATAATAATATAGATATATAAAAGTAAGGATGCACGGTGCCTCCTGGGTCTTGATAACTGTTTATTCAATATACAAAAGGCAACGTTTCGGCCCTGTGTCTGGGGCCTTTCTCAAGCCAAACAATGGTGCATATGATTCAAAGTGCAATATATAGAGTAAACCACTCACCATGAGTGAGGAAACCAATCCGTGAACGACACGCCTCTCTGGCCATTTACAGCCACACCTTTAGTCTGGGCTTAAAGTGAAATAGTGCAATAAATATCAATACATCGTTTAGTGCAAGTAATACAATAAATACAATAAATAGCATAATGTCA
Organism: Hymenochirus boettgeri; assembly: GCA_019447015.1. Taxonomy (NCBI): domain Eukaryota; kingdom Metazoa; phylum Chordata; class Amphibia; order Anura; family Pipidae; genus Hymenochirus; species Hymenochirus boettgeri. The sequence goes on from CM033474.1 coordinate 42,268,747, forward strand.
ACGTCGTTTGAACCTAGGTGAAATCTCAGGTTTATAAAGTGCACGTGTCTCAGATAAAATATAGTGGGTACAAAATGTTTGCTAAATTTGCTAAAAAATTTTTTTGGGGCATATGATAAACAAGGACTAGGATAATAGATAATGGCTAGTGTTAGTAATTTATACAAAGTCTCAATTCAATGAAAGCATATGAACATATCTCTATCTGTCACTTAGAAAGCATCGTAGTGGCATGTTTTCATTTAGGCCATGAGGCTGAATGGTGTTTAGGGACCAGATCCATTAGCTTCTAATTGTAATAGTAATTGGGATCTGTTCCCCCTCTTTTGGGTTTTGGAATATGGTCTATGCCAGTGAACTTGAAATCTTTAATGTTGTGGGCCACCTCTAGAAATGTTTGGCCAAGGTTTAGATGTATGGCCATCTTGAATGCTGTTTGATGGCCGACCTATGGCCATCTATAGCCCAGCCTAAGTGCTAAATCTGTCTTGCCCACATATATTAAATTACAGGGACAGATGATTATGTACACCACTGGGTGTGTAGTGCATGTATTCTATGTCTAATGTTAGAATCTGTTTGCTCTGTGGGTTCACAAAATGTTTACCAGCTAACATAGATTTACATGAGGTACATTTAGTGACTTTAAAACATCCTTTGGGACATTGGTTTGGAGTAGCCAATTGCTCTCCTTCGGTTTCTCTTCAAACACAGTCCTAACCAGGTAGTCTCTTAGATTCCTTCCCCTTCTGTATCCAATTAGGGTTTGCTTGGCAACACATTTTTAAGCACTTTGTCTGATGTAAAATATTCCAATTCTCTAAAATACTCGTTCTGATCCGGGGTCCCAGCTGAGTGTTTGAAATGGCCAGTATGTTAACATACTGGCGAAGGAACGTGACTGGTTCAAGAGAGGTGTTAAGGAGGCATTTATGTGAAAAAAAGAAACCAAGCCTAAATAGAGGTGGGGGGGTTCGGACACCAAATGTCTGCATGTACAATGCTGTTTTAACCACCTTACTCTGGGCGTTCCTCTAACACCTCTTAGCCACATCTATCACCCCTTAACACCTGGGCTGGATATGCTATTGGGATTTTCCAGGGTACATCATTGCCACAGATTCTTGTACAAGTCATTCTGAATTGAGAAAGCCAGTCGGGATGACTAGCGAAACGTCTTCAAGAACTACATTTCAAGTCCAGTTGATCTTTGAATACAACAGATAACATCATGACCTGGATGAATGAGAACCTTCCAAGCAAATATTATGGTTGTCCTGTAGTCCTATTCAAGTCCAGGAACTGAAGAGTAGGAGCCTTTCTGTGCGTAAAAATGTATGGCCCCTTCCTATCCTTTTGGAGGACTCCCACAAATACACACACCGACTGCTATAGGGGATAGGGTGTTGTCTTATGCCTTCTGGGGGGCGGTGGTATTTAAGACACACACACAAGTTTGCACACTTTTTTTCTATACCTATGACAAAGAGTTCTAGAGTGTGCCTTTTCCCCCATCTTCTTTGTAATTACTAAACACCTATATTGTACAACAGACATATTCATAGACAAGGGCAGGCTCGAAAAGCAATTAATGGTTACATAGTCAGCAAATATTCACACAAACTTCTGCATTCTTTTGATGGAAATTCCAGATGCTTTGCACCAGGAAAATGCATTTCCTGGTGCCAAAAGAAAAAAAATGTAAGTAAAATGCTGGCAAAATGAATGCACAAAGAAAATTACCTTACTCGTGATCCACGCTGTAGCAGTGGCAGGTCCCATCCCTTCATGGTAATGGGTGTCTGCTATAGGTACTCTGAACAGGAAGTGGTCATGAATTTCTACTGCTACTGCAGAGGAGGATGGCGTGTAAGGTAAGTTCTTCTATCTTTGCCTTGCCCGGGGGATTTATTGGGAGGTAAGGCATAGCTCAATAACCATCCAGTCTTCAATATGTTAAGGAATAGTTCACTTTTTGAGTGGACCATTCCTTAATAATATATCCTTATAAATAGCTCTTTATGACTTTCTGTAACTCCTTTTAACTTACATCCCAAAATGCTTGTGAGAAAGGCAGGACATAAACAGTGGCCTGCCCCACTCAAACTATGCCCATGGACTGCCCAACAGTGCTCTGGACTACATAGGCTTATCCAAGGCCCATAACTCCCCATGTCAAAGCTGTTCAATGTGAAGAATAAGATGGTGGGGAGGTTTATATTGAATAGTTAAGCAGTTAAGGAACAAGATTGACATTATTCCATGTATAATATGTAACAAAGAAACCATTGCATCCTGAAAGAGGTATGTGTAACTACCTGGAGCAAGTAACACTGATTATTCATCCAGCGTATTGATAATTACAGGGTATACAAACAAGGTAATAACAAGACTTAATAATGCTGTATAATTACGTGCCCAAATGCTTTATTTTTCAACACGGCTTTATGATATTTTGCATTGTCAGCACTGTGGAGTTCAGTCTTACATTTGCAGTGCCCTGTGCAGTGGTAAGGATGGAACTCTGAAATGTTATTGCTTGTTTCCAATTATCTTCTCCCTTTGTACTACCTTTTCATGGTTGAGACACTTGTGGGCCAAAAGCTATACTGATGAAGCTTTGCTTTTTGTGGCCTATCAAGTGGGCAGGTTTTCATAGAGGCCAGAAGACTTTTGGCTCCCCTTTCTCCAGTTGGTGTTGGGCATAGAGTAATGACCACAATTCTTGGAACTCCCAGAAAGTTATTGAATAAAGGACAATGCTACACCACTTTCCATTAATCCAAGGGTGGTTAAGCAGTTGGGAGTGGAAACATGAGGCCAAACCTAACCAACTCGAGCACACCTAGATTTTGGAAAGTGGTGGAGAAATCAAGGATAAAATCATGTGTATAAATTTTGCTCCAAAACAATATATAGGATTGATTCCTATTATTTACTTTCCATTTTAAAAAGTTCATTTTTAGAGTATAGTTATCCTTTAAGGAATAACCCGGTTAAGATACAATCAAATTTGGAGAAAATGAGAAAGACAAGGACTAGATTACAAAAACTAAAGAAATAAATAAACTGAAGGCCAATTTATATACGGTACATGCAAAATTCCTAAGACAAAAAGGCAGGATAGTAAATCCTACAAAAGTAAGAAGAGCTTCCAGGAGAGACAAAAGAGACATTTGCTGAAAGGTTACAGCAGAAGACTATTAACGCTATCACAGATCACTAAGCTATTTAAGGCAATTAACAAAGTCGATCTGCCCCAATAAAATGATGGGAGTTGATGACAAGGATGGCAACAACCAAAGCCGGATTTAACATTAGGCACAGTAGGCACGCGCCTAAGGGGGAAACCTGAGTTTGGAGGGGCGGCTGTCAATCTCCTCCCACCCAATACAACTCCTTTATAGTTTATTTTCTTCCCAAAAAAAAGAAGAAATGGTGTGTGGTTTAGGGGTGTGGTCTGTGTTTAAGGGTGGGGCTATTTCTGTGGTGTCTCCAGAACTGCAACACATTGAAAAGCATCACATCTCAATTCCATCTAAAATCTGCAGGATTCTTCTTGGCAGAAATAATGATGCGGTTGACCAAAAGATGTGACAGGACCAAGGGAGATGCATGGGGGTAGGATAGGGAATTCAATGATCAGATCTTTGCTCAAAGGAGCATCTCTTAGCACATGCATTTCATCTCACACACCGAAAGAAAAGCTACACTAAAACACCTAGGAACATCTTACTGGGTAATACTTTTAAGATAAAAATAACAAAATGGATGAAAGAGATTCTGTACTCTATTGGCCTAATAATATGATAACAATAGTTAGCATTAATCTACAACACCAATCAGATGCTATTGTACTGCTCTACTGCAAAATGATCTGATAGCCTCTACAAGCTGAAAATAACAAAAGTACTACCCTGTTCAACTGAGCTAGCAAGGTGCAACATCCTTAACTTCTATGGAAGATCTTACAGTTTTAGGAGTCCCTTTAAGATGGTTGTGTCCTTGGATGTTCTACGTGTCAGTGCAACGTCATGGTTGCCAACAGCATTTATTCAAGCCTACCATCACAAAACTTTGGAATATTCATGGAAAAAATGCATGCGCATGTTAAAATGCCGTCATGGTAATGCTTAATAATGTTGGTGGCAGTTAATTTTGCTATGCTGTGCCACCTTGTCCAGAAACATGCAATAGATAATAATCATTAAAGCTTGTTGATTTTTAGAAGAAAAGATCCGACTCCAACCCCTCTGATAGAGCGGAACATCTTCGTGCCACATGTCCCCTCTTCTGATGCGGCCAAAAGTATGAGATTTGAGTTTCAAATGAGATTTGAGTCTGAGTTCAAATTAAATCTGGTTTAAATTGCTAATTGTTGGTTTTAAAAATCTGATTCAGATGGAACTTTTTAAAAGTTACTGAAAATTGCAATGCAAAAGTCGAGAAATTCCGTTTCATTTGGGTTCAAATTGAATTTCGAATTTCAATTTGTTATGTGGAACCAGCTGCAAACTGTACCTCTAACACACCACCCTCCTAGTGCACCACAATCATCTGTTTCAAATAGCGTTGTGTGTGTATGCAGTAATGTATGCGCAATCAGCGTTTAAAAGAACGGTATCAAACGGCAGAGGTTTAAAAACAATGATTGTGTACCTGAAGGTTGCCAGACTTCAGGAAATATCAGACCCTTCCCGTCTGGCTTTATTAACATCACAGCATCGAAACAGCCCTCATCCAGGTCTGCAATAACCTGCAAGGCAAGAGACAGAGGAGAATGCTTAATACTAATCCTGCTGGAACAGTACTGTGGCTTTTGACAACTATTGACCATGACATCCTAAGCAGGCTACGATAATACTGTTGTCTAGTAGTTTCTGTCCTCCAGTGGGTCCACTCCTTCCTAAATGATAGGTACAGAGAGTATCCATGGACACTTTCGGTCCTCTGTATCACTAAGTATAGACAGCCCCAGGGCTAATCCCTGTCCCTCCTGCTTTTCAACAATACTATGCTACCACTTGGCACACTCATCCAGAAACACACCGTCATACATTAATAAGCTGATGATACCTAACTATATCCATCCTGCAAACCTGTAGCAGGCTAAACTCAAACATAAACAACTGTCTGAAACTAAATGGCTGACAAAGCCTTGTAATCGAGGCTATTACTAAGGACTGGGTACAGATCTGCATAGCTCGAGACATGTGTGCAGCCTGGGAGTATAATTGATGGTGATTTAAATTTCGAAACTAACATCTCAATGGAAGAATTAACACCCCCCCCTCCTCAGAAGATCCGCAACACTTGTTCATGCCTTCATACATCACAGCTGGACTACTGTAATGCCCTCTTACAGGCCTCCCCAAAAAAGGACCATCACTATCAACTAGTGCAGAATCAAATCCAGACTAACAAACCAGTTGCACCATTGCCACATAACATGATCCTGTTTAAAATTGGCTCCTTTCATATAAATTGCTGCGTAATTTAGGCTCTTTATACATGTTGCAAACAATTTGCTCCCCCCCCAACTTCATATCAGCAGGTTCAATAACCTAGTCATCCCCAGAGTCCACCTAAAATCCTTGGTTACAGAGCTTTCAGTCATTCCACACCCACTCTATGGAACTCATAACCCCAGTACATGAAAACATTCACATCAGGGCCCTGCCCCGAAGAGCTTAATCTGAGCACATTATTTGACACTACAACTATCAGTATGTCTTTATGATTGTGGGGGAAACCGGAGTGCCCGGAAGAAACCCACCAAGCACGGGGAGAACTACAAAGTCCTTGCAGATGTGTCCAGGGTGGAATCGAACTCAGACCTCGGTGCTGCAAGGCATCAGTGCTACCACTGTTATTGTATTGTACTGTTTGGATGGTTTGGGTAACTGGCCTCCCTTTTTATATACACCTGGGATGGACTGGATTAGATATAATTTCCTTTTTTTTGTGTATTTAACATTATGTAGAAGTAATAAAGGTTTCTACTATGTTTTAGAATAACATTCAAATTCCTCATTGTCCTACAGCTGTAATATTTCAGGAAACACAATTTTGTGCAGTTTTATGACTGTTGTGTTAGTCATGGTGTCTTTAGTGACCGTAAAAGAAAACTGTAAACATTCCACCTTGGGCAACTCCCTCTCTTACTTTTGATGCCAGACCATGTGACGTACAAACAATAACTTCATTATTATACCAGGGTTCTCAGCAAGGGGAAGTTATGATTGGTATAGCAGTGTGGCAGCCAGAGCACTTTTAAAAGACCTTTGCTTTCCATATGGTTACTAGAGATACATATTGGTTTATTGCCATATAGTAATATCTAATGCCGGAATACAATTATACCAAATAGATTCAACCTCCCATTTTCCTGTGACATTTCCTGTTCTGGCCTGTTCCACTGCAAAAGGACCATGAAGGAGATTGTCCTCAAGGCCATGGAAATGCTGGGATAGGGAAGATTTGTAGTGTATGGTGTTCAGTGTTCATTGGAAATGAGAACTAATGTTAAATAAACCAGAACTAAACGATTGCATCCAAACCTTCCAAAAGATTAGACACCCAACAGATTTCTGAATGGTGACTGAATCTTTTTTTCATTTAGGCAGAAGCTCTGTTGTGAGTTCCCGATTACATTTTTGATCCTTTCTGGATTCCTAGTCTGCCAAACCATCACATCTCTGATACCAGAAGAGCAAATATAACTGTGGTAGGCAATATTGAGGTGGCAGCAGTAACCAAAAACATTTTACTTGCACACATAGTGCTCCATTCAAAATGATGCAAAAGTTGACAACTTTTTTAGCTGGCCGATAGATTTTGCATGTCCTCCTCAATTGGACTATCCTGTTTCCCTTGTTAAAAACACACTGCACGGACTGGTCCAAGCAGATATCTTGTCAAAGTCCATGCTGTGTGCTGCAAATACCTTCATAACAAGAAAACATAACAGTATGCACCTAATAACCAGGTGTTGCATATCCTGGCCTACAAAAGTCAAAGGGACCTACACAATATGAATTGTAAAGTTTGCCTGTGCCATTAATTCATCTTTTTACTGGGTTTCTGATTTGTTGCTGCACATATAGCACAGGCAAAATGTTGCACTTTCATTACATAACCCCCACTCATGGTTACATTATACATTGCTGATATGGGGCAGCTGCAGGGGTAACTAGCAGGGGGCCTGGGAGCCAAGGGGGCCCATCTTACTCTTTTCCTATGACAGCTTTAGCCTCCTCCCAAAAAACACTGTGCATGAAGCATGGATAGGGGCCCCATCAGAGTTTTGATGGGGCCCCAGTGATTCCTAGTTACACCACAGAGCAGCTGACTAGTTTAGTCGCCAAAAACACATTACAGTAAATTGCCTTATGTTAGCAAATGAATACTGGGCAAAATGTAAAAACGCAGACAAACATCCAAACTGCATCAGATAGAAACTGACTGATGTAATACTAACCGTAAATGCTGCTTGATGTTCTGTTACCCTTTTTTCTGCTTCGGGTTCTGACAGCAGCTGTCAGTCATGGGTGGTGCCATGACAATGGATGAATACTATTGCTCCATGAGCATGTGCAAGGTTGTTAAAAACTTGGTGAGATTGTAGATGGGGGTGGAAACCATTTAGAGAGCGAGAGGAAGGGGGAGAAGGACATTTTGTTACACTTATATCTGTCAGCTCTCTAACTATTGTGGTTTCGGGGTAATTAACCTATATATATATATTTTTTTTTTTGAAGGGTGAACGTGCCCTTTAATTCACTAGTATTTGTAATATTGTACTTCTATGTGTCAGTAGATGTGGTGCAGCATCAGAAAAGCAAGATTATTTGTGTGGGTAAACACCTGGATCCTCAATTCCCTTTCCAGTTATTGTCTATTAGAAAACAGTCTCCATGGCCATAACACAATTACAGATTATATAAAAATCTGACTGATCATGGGCCCAGCCTGACTGTTCTCTGCTCTCTTGCCCATCCCATTTTACAAAACTCACATAATCCAAACTCATAAGGATTTTCACCCCAGCAAATGATCAGGTTACTCAGATCAATAAAATAACACACTGAACCAGGGATTAAAATAAGGTGTTAATTATTCACAAACCTCAGATTTGTATCTGTAATCAGTAGCACCATTAGGATTAACTATATTTCCAAATGCTCTCCCTGTTGTTTCTTAGGTGCACTGAGCTGCAGTCAGACAGTAAAATCTTCTATCATAGTAACATATTAATTGAGGTTGAATAGAGACATACGATCCATCTAGTCCAAACTACATTCTACTCTACACCATACATTCTACTCTTTAACCCTACCTAACAGTTGATCCGGAAAGTATCCCGATCAACCAATCAAGATTCACTTGACTGGTTTTTTCCAGTCTTTTTCCAGTCAAGATTCACTTACACAAGTTATTTATGGTGTAGGTAATTATACAGGGTTTAACTATGTGATGGCACCAGGCTGTTAAACCCCCAATGCATCACCTTACATTTATCAACATTGAATCCCATCTGCCATTCTGCTGCCCATTTGATAATCTATCTAGGTCTGCTTGCAGCACTAATACATCATTGAAGTTTCCAAAGCTCTGCATAGTTTAGTGTCATCAGCAACACAGAGACCAGCTCTCAATGCCCCCTCTAAGTAATATAAACCATAAAAAATCTAGCATATAAACATAAATAACCTAGTAATATAATTACATATATAAAACCTAGTAATATAATAACCCATACCGTATATACTTGAGTATAAGTCTAGTTTTTAGGCTTTAAAAAAAAAGCCTAAAAATCCTACTTCGACTTATGCTGGTCACTAACCTTAATACAGCAGCCGAACGCTTCCTTCCTCTTCTGCTCTCTTCCGCATCCATGAGCAGGGGGATGATTCACTACTTGGCACGGTCTCACTACGTAGCGGCCGTTTGAACTATACACTTTGCATGTGACCGCACTGAGCCCAAGAATCCAGGAATCTGTAGGACCGGGACCCTAGTAGAGTGCTGGTCACTGTGGGATTGCTGTAGTGGACCTCAGTTACCCCTTCAGGATCGGAACTGTCAGCACTGCACGGAGGACGGGGTAAGTATAACCACTGGGTTACAGATGCTAACAAGAGCGTCCGGCTTGTGGGTTGTTGTTGAGACAGATATTTTTGTACATTTTATTTAGTGGCATACATTCTGAACTGGAGGTGCGGAAGAGAAAGGAAAGTGTGCTGCAGTATTAAAGGTCTGAAGGAAAGCAGCAGACTATACATGGCAGACTATAATGGATGGAGAAGGAAGCAGCAGCAGACTATACAGGCAGACTATAATGATGGAAACATTAGAAGGTCAGCGTTGCAGAGGGATTCTGAAGAAATAAAGGCAAATCCTCTCCTCCCTGGGAGGGGGGAGGTGCAGGCTTGCCGCTGGAGTTGTTTGGAAACTACAACTCCAGCAAGTAAAGCATGCTGGGAGTTGTAGTTTCCCAACTCTTCAGATGGCCAAGGAGTTGGGGGTTAGGGTGTGGGATTCCATTTAAAGGGCAAACTAATGCCCTAAACAATACAGATGCAGGAGGATGATATCTATTATTGAAAAGATTGCCTTTTGATTCTGTATTGTTTTGAGGTTTTAGTTGCCCTTTAAATGGACGCAGAATTCCCATACAGTAGTCCCATACTGGATTGGCTATTACTGTATGGGACTACTGTATGGGAATTCTACTTTCCATTAAAGGGCAACTAAAGCCTCAAAACAATACAGAATCAGAAGAAGGCAGTAGTGGTCATAATTTATACCCTCGACTTATCTAGAGTCAATTGTTTTACTGATTTTTCATGTAAAAATAGGTACCTCGACTGATACTTGGATCGACTTATACTCGAGATATATGGAATAACCTAGTCATATAATAACCATAATATAACCTAGTAATTTAATAACCATAATAACCTAGTCATGTAAAAACATGTAATAACCTAGTAATTAATAACCATATAATAACGTAATTTAGTAACCATATAACCTAGTAAATAATACCATATAAACCACATAGTCCGATCCGAAAACCTTGTGTACCGTTTGCTAACCCAGGAAGGATTGTTCGCTCGTTTGATATCTGTTCGCTAACACATGTAGGTTCGTTCGTAATCCTCAAATGTACCATTAACAACCCTAGGAAGGATCGTTCATTTGTTACGATAATCCGTTCTCTTACACATGAAGGTTGATTCGTTCGTTCATCCTTGAATGTATCATCAAATGTAGCTTGTGCAAAACCCGACAATTTCCCGCCTGACTTCAGAAAGTGTTTTAAGAAGTTTTGGTGACATGGGTGTGAATTCAAACTTTTGAACTTCCGAAAATTTTAAAACGGAATGAACTCATTAGTTTTCAAACTAATAATTTAATTATTCAAATCCATAAAAATGTAGGCTCAAGCAAAAAAATGGCTCTACCTCTGATTCATTATATAGTTCATTCTTACTGAAAAACAGTCTACACATTCTTTGGCAAACACAAGTTAATTTCTGACAGATTTAGGGACCAACAGCTATTTTTATGAATGAGAAATCCAAATGCTTTCGGGTTCACAAATAGAAGCACTGCTAGCCATGAAATGTGTGCTTTTGGAAAAGAGCATATCATATATCTAGGTTGGGAATTATGTCAACTGGAAAGAGTAATCATCAATGCAGCTGTCGTTCTGCTGTATGACTTACTGCTTAATAATTGTTCTGCATAGTTAGTATAACGTCATCCTGTTCTAAGGACTGCTGCGGGTTTCTAAAAAAGTTCAAGCGCTCACCAAAACCTAAATAGTAACTACATCATCTATAATACAGAACATTCAGTAAAAGGTATCTGTCTATAAGCGTACTTATAAATATATATATTTTTTTTTTATTTATTGATGACCTGATCCACGGGATGATATATACAGTAGGTGACGTGATTCTAAAAAAAGCCACAGGGAAAAAATAGTTTTTACCCATTTCTACAAGGTATCATTTCTTTTTTTCCCCCTGGTCTCATCCTGCTCCCAAGCACCCATAATCGAATGCTACATTCAGGCTGGTTTACCTACAAACAAACAAAAGAAAGCCCTAAATTGTTGTAAGGCTGCAGCCACACTATCCATGGAGGATAAGTGTGAAATGCGCAATCAAACTACAGCCGTTTCACAAGTGTGCCATCCGTTTGCGGCGATTTGCTCAATATTCCATTTTTGGATCTCTGAATAAGATCGCAGCACACTTTGCAATACACTGGCAGATCGCAAAATGCGATAGGAAGCGCGTGGGAAATCGCCACCGTGGCCCTAGCCCTTACAAAAAAGAAGCAATTACAGCCATTTATGGTTTTTTCTCTCATAGGTGGACACAAGGGCAGTAAGGTGTGAGATGCTGATTGAAATGTTGCGGTAATAGCCAACAGTAGTAAGTCGGTAAACAGACCAAATAAACTAGAAGTTAGTTTGCTCCTAGTGGATTGGAAAACAAATGTTTAAAAAAGCATGAGAGACACTTGTTATAAAATATCCTCTAGCGCTTGTAAGGGACAGTGTTGTTGGACTTGATGGACTGTTTTTGAAACCAAAATGTACTATTGTAATATTAATTTAAAATGTCTACTCTACTGAAACTCAGTCGCATTGGACGTAAATGTTAAACACCTGTAAAAGTAGGTCAAATTGGACACTGCATGCAAAAAATACATTGAAAAATGTCGTGATGTTTTACTATGCAAACAAGAAGCCTACACTGTACTGATGATGGCTCAATAATGATGCTGTCAGCTTGTGTTGTGTAGAACATGGTTCAGATAAATATTAAGTATTAATTGAATTTAGGAGTGTGCCTCTTTCAATTCTGAAAAGGTATTGTAACTTTGTGTGGTGAGGTTTTAGAGGGCACCCTAAGTACATATTCTACATCTACTACATAAATGCCATTAGAAGCCTAGCATTTACTTAAGGGCTGCCATGAAAGAAAAAATTACCAGAGTCTATCTTCCGTAGTCCTACGCCAAAGTTTTGTACACAAGGCCGCTACAGTATCTTCCTAAAAAGCAGAGGCATTTTTTTTTTTACAAAAATACTAAACTGACCCACAAAAAACCTTTTCACACAATGTAAAAAAGAGAATAGTTGTTGCAACTATATCTGTTTTAAAGAGCACTCTAAAACATCACCATTTAAAGTCCAAATTCAATCCTAGATATTTCACAGATGGTTTTGAAGACTTTCCTGGAAACTAAATTGTAGTAAAATAACATATTAATTTGGCTTAAGAGCAAATTACTGTTCTTTCATTTCTTCTCTTCTTCTTCTTTTTCTCTTCCGTTTTATTCTTCCGCTTTTTTGGACCGTATTTCCTCCACAGTTTTGAGCTAGAGACATGAAATTCGGTACAGACGTCGGGGCATTATGGAGAAGTGTGCTATCTTCTAGCTAAGGAATCCGCGGAAGGCATACGGCGTTATCTGCGAATTTCCGGACATTTTTTTCCCATAGACTATAATGGTAACAATCCTCAAATGTGGATATTTTAAAACAGTTTTTTCATGGTCATAAATATACAAATGGTGATACCAACCCCCCACACAGACCCAGGTACACCACTACTGACCTACCTTTCCATTCCCATGGAAGCCATATTTAAAGGGTAACAAAGTCAAAAAACTAATTTAGATTTATCCTCATAAAAGATAGTTTTTGGTTATAAAACACAAAAAGACATACCCCCTCAACCAGACCAGGATACACATACTGATCTACTTATTCCATATGGTGGCAGCCATATAAAGGGTAACTAAGTCAAAAAAACAAATTTAGATTTATCCTCAATAAAAGATAGTTTATGGTTGTAAACACAAAAAAGACATACCCCCTCAACCAGACAAGTACACACACCTACTGATCTACTTATCCATTACAGTGGCAGCCATATTTAAAGGGTAACTAAAGTAAAAAAAAAACAATTTAGATTATCCTCAATAAAAATAGTTTTATGGTTGTAAACACAAAAAAGACATACCCCTCAACCAGACCCAGGTACACACGCCCTACTGATCTACTTACCATTATGGTGGAAGCCTATTTAAAAGGTAACTAAAGTAAAAAAAACAAATATTAGATTTATCCTCAATAAAAATAGTTTTATGGTTGTAAATACAAAAAAGGACATACCCCCTCAACCAGACCCAGGTACACCCCCACTGATCTACTTATCTTACAGTGGCAGCCATACTTAAAGGGTAACTAAAGTCAAAAAAGCTAATTTTGATCAATAATCAAAAAACTTTGTTTTTAACCCCCAAGTGATACAGTATACACAGCTACTGACCTACCCCTCCATTACTGTTGCAGACATACTTAAAGGGTAACTAAAGTCAAAAAAACTAATTTTGACCAATCATCAAAAAAGTTTTTTTTTTAACTCTCAACGACCACACAACACCTACGATCTACTATCCATTACTTTGGCAGCCATAAGTAAAGGGTAACAAAAAAAAAAAACTCATTTGATCAATCATCAAAAAGAGTAGTATTTTATCCCCCAACCTGATATGAATAACATACACAACCAACTGACCTACCTTTATGCATGTGACATTTTAAAGGGTAAGTAAAAAGACAACAATGTCCTCTTCATTGATTATTGTGTTTTAAAATCTGCAGCCACAAACACACAAATTCCCTTCCAAATGCAGTCTTCAAGCCAAATTCAAAGTTTTTATAACTTAGTTTGCTTTTACTTCACTTGAATGGAAATCAGAGAGTTCAAAACTAATTATGAAGACACAATACGTATTTAGGTGCCCTAAGGGGTAGTTCCACTTCAGGGTTGGCAGAATTCCTCAGATTCAACATGGGATTTTCAACCTTCAGAAATACTGCATTAAAAATGCACAATGTTGCTGAGTATGGTATGGTGAGCTTACACACTTGTCTTTTTAAAAGTTTATTATAAAAATAAATTAGGCACTAGAGGCAGCGCGCTTGTGTGATGCCGTATGCTGCAATCGCGCAATTTTACGCAACTGGAGCACAAAAATTGCGGATCATGTTGCACATGCGCATTAGTGTGGCCACTCAATTGGCTACACTAGTGTCTACTTTCAAAAGCAGGGCGGATCGAAAATCTCATTTGATCGTGATAAAAGCGCAATGGTGTGGCTGGCCCTAAGGGAATGCTGGGAGTTGTAGTTTTCCCACCTCGGGAGGCTGCAAATTTCACATCCTGATTTAATTATTTGTATAAAATAAACACAAGAATTCCTCTTCTATCATTACTACAACTGCTAATAATAAAATTATAATAATACATGAAGACTGATGGAAACAAATGGCCCTGATAGTTACCGAGAGTATAATAATATTATAAAGCTTCCCCTTGGCTAGACTCACGTAACTACTGACTCCGCTCAAGACGTCTACAGTGACTGACAGCAGCATAGCAAAACAACTGGCAATCCCGAGGTTATGCGCAATACATTCCATGGCATACGGTAATTCTTTATTTTGTAGCGTAGTTTAACCACGGGCGGGGTCGGGCAGCCGCTTCACACAAGGGGACGTGCGGTTGTGGATTATGAGTAGGCGGTTCTTCTTGACGTCAACGGCCGACATGTAAACAAACGCAGTGCATGGTGGGACGCTCTGGACTGTTCTAGATCTGTGAGGCGTGATGCAGAACTATACTGTACGAGCGCTAGAAACTTCTAGATATTCGAAGGTACTATGCAATGGGCAAAGATGTGATCACATTAATCACATAAGAAACCAGCAGACATTACAGAGATATCCATGGTTTGCCCTTGGGTTGCCATTTCTTCATTTCAAAACTGAAGCACATATAAAATCTACAATGCATCCTGCAGGAAAGGTACCAGTTGATACGTGCACCTAATGCTTCTAATGTTCGATACAGACCGACTCCTCTGCGCACTGGTCTGTTACATAGGCTGGTACACACAAGCAGGTATTTCCATAAATATCGGTCGGCTGAAAAACTTTGGCGGTTTTATTGCCAGCGATGGAGACTGTCGTCGGATTGGGTGATCGGACATGTTGGTAAATCAGGCACGATCGTGCAAGTCTCATATGGACTGCACAATCTTTAGCGGGGAACTGCCGCCTGAAATTCGCTGCGACCGACAGTAATTCATCCCTGACTGCTCGTTAGTGGCAAAGGGTCAGCGGCCCGAAATATTCATCTGTGTGTACCCAGTCTAAGGGATGGCTATTATATATATATATTATATATATATATACAATACATATAAATATAACTAATGTAATTGGTGCAAGTGTACAATATCATCGTGCTCATACTTCTATGATTGCTTTGGAAGTTTGAGATTGTGATTGAATTGTGCTCTTGCCCATACAATACCATTGTGCAGTTAAGTACCGTTTGGTAATGCACGACTGACGTTCGACCATAGCAAAATGAACAGGAAAGGTGGGAATGTTGAAAGGTAAGAACCACTAAGCCGAATGTGCAGTATTTATTAGGTGGATTAAACATTCCTTCACAATCAATGTCTAATCTATCTCACGTCTACCTGTTTATTGCCAGAATTATGTTCATCATGTGAGGACCCCAGGGTATATTTCTCAGCAATGTGCAAAAGGAAAGGAAATTTAATTTCAGTACTAAAATATTGTGGCTTTGTGTACTGTCAGACACAAGGTCAACTGCTCTTGACTCACCTATTTATGAAGTATATTATTCAGTATACACAAAACAAGAATTTAATGTTAGCTTGAGATATAAATCGACCCAAGTATAAACCAAGGGACCTAATTTTACACGAAAAAAGGAGTAAATGTTAATTGACTTGAGTATAAACCAGGATAGAAATATGACCACTACTGCATTCTGATTCTGTATTGTTTGAGGCTTTAGTGCTCTTTAAATGGACGCAGAATTCCATACAGTAGTCCTATACAGTAATAGCCAAATCCAGTATGGCTATTACTGTATGGGAATCCTGGCGCCTTTTAAAGGGCAACCAAAGCCTCAAAACAATACAGTCAATGGCAATCTTTAAAGGGCATGCCCACCCCTTTTCATAATTTCATATGTTGTAGGGTAGTTCCCCCAGCTCCAACCGCTTGTTATATTGTCAAGAAAGTCCGCCAATTGTTACTTACCTTTCCTCTCTCCTCCGCCACCATGCCCGGCCTTCTGCTTGCACGGAACTGCAAGCAAGGGGCTGGACTGGCAGCGAATCACATACGCGGCTGCCAGCAGTTCAGAATGCGGAGAGGAGAGAGGGAAGGGAAGTAAAGATCGGGGGACTTTCTTAAAAATATTTTATAGCGGTTGGGGCTGGGGGAACTAGCCCTAATATATGGGAAAGGGGTTTTACACTAGGGGGAGGGAGTGAGGGCAGCTCTGAGCAAACCAAAACCTCTGAGAGGACAGCTCAGAGGCGGAAGCAATTCCCTGGTGGGCAGTTTTTTAACTTTGGGGGGACATTACAGGAGAACCATTTGGAGCTGGGATGTAAGGTAAGGATTTTTATACACTACACAGTGGGGCCAGTAGTGGGTTAAATTTTAGTTTGGGGGTGGACATGCCCTTCAACAATAGATGCCACTCCTGATTCGTATGTTTTGAGTTAGTTGCCCTTTAAATGTAGAGTAAATCCCACACAGTAACTCCCATTCCTTTCCACTCCAGATGTTTGGAAACTACAACTCCCAGCACGCTTTAGATCAGCTGCTGGATACTTACAGGTAAAGTGGGTTGACCCGAGATAAACCGAGGTTTGTTTTCAGGCTGTTTTTAAAGCCTGAAAACCTTGGTTTGTACTGTATATACGGTATGTAACTGCCAAGATGTGGTGTTTGTGATGATTGAGAAAAACAGATCAACCAGATTTTTGAAAGTTATGCAGACAAAAAGATATAGATATTTTATAGTAAGTGGTATGCTTGTTTAGACTCCAGCTCCCTGCTATACTTGGGTAATAAATGTTCAAAGAAACTGTATATTATGTATACAGGTAAAAATTTAAAGGAAATGTGTAGATATAAAAAAAACATCTATCACTTGTATCTGTAGCCAGGTGTTGGGACTTTCTGATGTAAGGTATGAATTCATTGTACGCTAAGAGGTGTTATCGAAAATGCCCATCATTGTATATATAGGTAAACATTGGTGTCAACCCCCCCCCCCCCTTCAAGATACACACTCTATTGAGGCTTGGTTTCTTTTTCTGGTTATTTGTTTATTTTCACGGAAAATAGCCCTCCTGACACCCACTCTTAAACCAATCCTGGTCCTTTGCCAAGATTGGCTCTTTGTGCTGGGCCATTACGTTAGTGCACGCTTCTTTTTGGTCTCCCCTCACATACAATCAGATCACAGCCTGCCTATATGATGGCGGGCTTCTTATGTTCGGACTTGGGTCTTCAGATGTTACAAATTGTACCAATTTGTACCAGTAAAGATGTACCAATTGCCTCAGTGTGTTGATTGGTGAAGCAGACAGGGATTTTTGAAAAGCTGGAATGTCGGTTGTCCGAATTATTGTGGGTGTGAACGCAGCTTTTAGGGTCATTTACATGTTAGCGTTATTCTCCTTTTATAATCAAGTACTATTTGCTAAAGCAAATACTCAGTTTGACATCTCCATCCATGTTAGAGTTTTATTGATGAATTGGTGCCTCTTGGCAGCATATTAACCTGGCACTCCAGATGTTTTGGAAACTTCAATCCCAGCATGCCTCAAATTACAGAAAGTCACTAAGGCATTCTGTAAGTTATGTTTACTAAAATATCTGGAGTTCCAAGGTTTCAGCATCACGATCTATATTGGTACAGATTACACAGCACCAAGGAGAATGAATATGGATAGCAATGTGCTAGTATAGCTGTGTCAGTCACTAGTGATGCCATGGTTATTTTTACCCCAGTCTATGTACACACAGTTACTATATAAGACCAGACGGTCGGAGCGGGAGATCAGAGCAGGGGACACAGTCACACTTTCTCCTCCCCCGCACACTCAATCATACCTGCCCGCACTTCTCCTGCCTCCCCGGACTCCGCTCAGCGCACACCACCCACTCCAGGCAGCCCGGAGGAGAGGGGTAGTAACGTCCGGATCTGCAGCCAAGCCCGCGGGGCGCAGCGGATCTGTCCGAACTCGTACTATGCACACTGTCCGCAGCAGCTTCCCAAGGAGGAACACCCCCACCCCCACACAGACCAGCAGCAGGCGGATCTCCGAGCTTGGCTGAACGACATGGTTCAGGAAACCTCCCCAGGCCCGAGAAACCTCCCGCCTCCAACGACAACCGGGACTTGAAAAGCAACTGGCGCCCAGAGAAAGCCCGGAGACGCCGCCCGTCCAAGCACCGAGCTCAGCCCGGGAACAGGGAGCGGTTGGCCTGCACCTGGAGGAGCTGGAGAAACAGGGACCGGTACCTACGGGAGGAGCAGCGCTATCGATTCCACATACATCCCCGACGGCAAAATGTCTGTACCGAGCGCGTCAGTAAGGCGGTGTACGGGGACCAGAACCTGCACGGGGAATTGCGGGGAGAACCGTCCACACGTGGCCGATCACCTGGACCTGTTCAACCTCATCATCGAGGGCGACATCGGGGAGTTTCTCATCAACGCCGCTCAGGACGGCGGCTGGCCGGATACCCGAGCTCCTGCGATGAGCCACATGCTGGACGTAACATCCGCCTGACCACGGGGGTAGGCCCGAATGTCCTACTGTGTCAACAATGGTTTCACGCCTGGGAGGGGAGGACCATCGAGGCCCTGCATCTGGCTCAGCTGGCTAGTTAACGGACACTACGACGTCTGTGTCGAAACAGCCCCTTCCCAACCCGGAATACGAGAGATGGTACCGGCAGAACCAGGCCCAGAGGAACAGAGACGAGGAACTGGCCAATCCATGGCCCCCTTTCTCTTTCCAAAATGTACATAGAGCAGAACCCTTGTTCCTGAGACTGGGGCCTGGCTAATGGTGACATGGGGGCTGTACACACAGGACTGCTACCACATCCCCATTGTTGGATTGTGTCAGTGTGTGGGGACTGTACACCAACTGCCAATCCAATCCCTATATTCAACCTGATCCACACACGGTTATGGGATTTCTACAGCAGCTGTAAACCCAACATGTGATGGGGTGGGTGGGTCTGGACCATTACTATGGAACGGATTGTGTGTTGTTTACTCTGGGCTCAAAAAACACAGCACATGCACCAGGGGAAGTTTGCAGCACTTTAGACCTTGTAATATCATTTACCACTTGATGTTGATGCCTAAAATCAGGGATCTCCAACCATCGGTCCCAGATGTTTTGGAAACAATAATTCTGCAAATAAAGCATGCTGGGAGTTGTAGTATCTAAACATCTGGGAGGACCGCCGTGTGACACCCTGCTTAAACTCTAGGGAGTCCCAAACTGGGGAAAGGGCCCTCCATGTGGTGGTGAGGAACAGGTAGGGTTGCCGCCTCTTTCCTTTAAAAAAAGGACCTGTGAAATCTGCATGCTGCAAGGTAAGGTACCAGTTATGATTAATGCCAGTCTTAGATGGCCATGTAACATCAATGTAGCTTGCACCAGGTGCTACTGTTAATACAATTTAGCTTCAGTATGCTGATTTTATAGTAGTTTTGTTTTAAATGGCAGAGGGTGACAATAATCGAAACAGATCCAATTGGTTGCTTAGAAGT
This sequence comes from Hymenochirus boettgeri, assembly GCA_019447015.1. Lineage (NCBI taxonomy): Eukaryota > Metazoa > Chordata > Amphibia > Anura > Pipidae > Hymenochirus > Hymenochirus boettgeri. The sequence continues at coordinate 42,288,474 of CM033474.1, forward strand.
GTAGCTCACAATCATATGAGGGGGGCTACGATTGGGATGTCCCTGCCTTATATAAATACTGTTTTTGTTAAACATTTTTTAAAGAACAGAGGGATTTGGTTACCAGTTAATAATAAAAAGTATGTGAGGTATTTAAGATTTTCTTTGTTGTTTTGTTCAGGGACAAATCCATCAAATTTTTTTTTTTTCTTTTCCATTCTTCTAAATGACATTTGTGTTTAATATTTGTTGGTATTGGAAAAGTACTGGACATTTGTGGCAGGTTTGATCCTGGCGTATAGGATACTCTTGGCCATACGAAAATGTTGTTTATATATATTTTTTTGTTTGTTTTGATTTTGCAGTTCAGTTTTATTAATGTGTTATACTTGCTGACCTTGTACAATGTTGGGGATTATTACCTGATTAGTTACATTCCCAGTTAGAATGGACTTAAATAAAAATTTCTTAAATTTTTTGAAATTTTGCCTTCTGCTTATTTTCATGGGCCTGTTTGTCTAATAACAGGTTGTTCAGGGGTGGATGATCTCTATGTGCTAGTCCTATGTAATGCATTGGTGATGATATATTTTGGTCAAATTGCTCCTGTTCCATATTATTTTGCAATTGTCACTTTTATTTACATTAAAAGGAAAGGATCAGACCAACCTGGTGTTGCAAACCAATGAAAGTTTACCTGGTTAAGGACCTAGTTTCATACACTTTAAACTGCAGTTAGCATAGAATGTGTGTGTATAATAGAAAGATAGTATTCTGCATTCCTGTAAATCCTAGTTGCAGTTTGCAAGATTCTGACTGGCCTGTTTTTTTTTGTGCTATAGCTGCTAAATTCAGCACTTTTCATTGTGTTGCAAACACACCTCAGAAGCAAACAGATCTCATGTAGGTTAAAACTCCTTTTGACTTATTTTGGTCACAAATTCCATCCAATTCTATCGGAATCTGATTGCAAATTTGCCCAATGCGCACCATTACACAGGAGCAATCATTCTGTATATGGAATGATCGCCCATACATACCCACAATGTTATCACCTTAAACTTTGATATTAATCCATATCAATGATCAGATGCTAGCTTTTTACTGGGTTACATCAGTTAAAGGGCATTTTGTTAAAAAAAAAAAAAAAACCTTTGTTCTAAAATGTAGAAACTACACTCTCCAACTTTCGCAAGTGTTCAGTTTCCAAAGATGCTCCTAAACTTCTGACTGACCTGTCCCCGCCATCTAGGTGCTGCCCTGCTCCTGTTTGAGTTAAAAACAGGAGCAGTGTTTTCTGCACTGACAGGGGTGCCGCTTACTTCCTGGTTCGCGCCTGTCAGGCGATTGGCGTGACATCATGTGCACCTTAACTGGAAGCTGCAACCAGGAAGTGGTTGGAGCGGCAAGGGACCAGGTCAGATAAGGAAGTTCAGGAGCATCTTTTGAAAGTGGGGTTTGGGGCTCGCCTTTAAATAACATTCAATTGGTTGCTGCAGATTAATAGCAACAGGCAATATTGCATTAGACTGAAAGGGGTTTGTATTGTTTTAGTAATGTTTGTACATAGCCGTTTTAAAGAAATACTAAAGAACATGATTTTTGTGGAATGAGTCACTGTTAGAAGGATATCCTCGCAGCCGAAAGATCACCTCTGGCGTTTGGTTGGCTGTGCCGAATCCATGTTGATCGTGGCAAAAGTAGCGGCCAGATTGTGCGGTGTCATAGAAGGACTGCACGATCGCCCATGATTTACTGGCATGTCGTTTTCCAATCCAGATGAATGGGCGACCGCAATTGGTCATGCAGCCAAAAAAACTCTTATGATTTTTAGGCTTACCGACCAATACACAGAAATAAATAGTTTGTTGGCCCGAAAATGCATGCCGTGACGTTCTAGAAAGGCAACAGAGCTGGATGGGAATTTAGATCCAGAAGTATCCATATTACATAGCTTCGTTATTCCAGCCGGGAGAGTGGTCACCCAGTAGACAATGTGCTTTTGATCCTAGAAACACATTTCTAGAACATTCTGATATAGACAGGTATTTCACTGCAGCAGCAGTTCGGTAGTTAGATTTCCACACTTATTAACCTTAGCGCCAAATAACAAAGTGGACAGAAATAAAGATGCACATGTAACCATCGCAAGCGATAAAACCAAGTCGAAAGTCTCTCAAATTGCACAGTACTGACAATGCAATCGTGGGTATGGGTTGCAAGGATGTCAATCTGTGGCCTCTTGATGTTTTAGAACTACACCTTCCAGCATGCCTTGGGAGATGTGTCGGTGTCTCTGGTACATCACACTAGAATGTCAGATCCAAGCAATAGCGGTCTTGATAAGACCATAATTCTAATCTACGCATTAACAATTGTATGAGAAGTCATTCTATTTATAACATTGAAATACCCTGGTTACAGTTTGTGCTAAAGAAAACTCAAGCAGTTATGTATTAACATCTCGGAAAGGGGACATGCAGGCATGTTTATCTTTTGCTTAACTTCAACTCACTTAAAAACACTGCAACCCAGTATAGGGCTAGGTTCACCACTATTGATTTTACTTGCAAATCTAATTCTCGTGTTAAAAGAGCACCGGCCAGTCATTGGCCCATTGGTTGGCCACACTAGTTGCGCTGCTACTGAGATCTGCTTTTCGGAGTAAATGCGGTATCTATATTTTGCATTCATCAAAAGTGCAAATTGTGCGGATGACAGGAACGCAAACAGTTCGGTTGGGAAAAGTGTTGCACATGCTTTTTCACCTGCTATTAGCCAATGCAGGTGTGGCCAAGCTAGGCTATACTGTGTGAAAGCAAAATTAGCAAAAACCTACAACAGTTTATTCAGTATGTGAAATAAAAAATGCTAAAAACAAACATTGTATGGTGACCGCAACTCCTCAAAGTTGGTGTACACTGCAAGAGGTAAAGCAAAACTGAAAATGTTTACTTGGGAGTTTAAACAGAGCAAGCTTTATGGGCTAAGTTGTGAGATTCTCACGACAATTCGTCCTTTATTCTTTTAAAACCATCACTGTTTTATTAGGGTTTCTCTCATGTGTGTTCAGGAGACGGTACTTTTATCCTACTATACAGGGGTTCCAGACTCTTGTTTAGGAAATTTGGACATTGTTGGATGAGCAGACGTCTAATTCATTCATCTGTATAAACTGCACAGCGCTCCCTCCTCATGTGGAAAAATGAGGGTGTTTGGATTTAAAGGACAGTGTACACCCCATTTTCACTCACCTAGGGGTTTCTGTAACTTAAAGTTTATATTCCTTGCTCACAGTTATGCAGCCTGTTGTAGTAGGATAATGTGCCCGCTACTGTAAATTATAAGGAATAGACGTTACTAGAGAGCTCGCGTGACCATATAGCAATGGTCACGGAATCTGAGGGACATCTGATATCCCATATAATTACAGTAGGTACATTATCTTTTAATGTAGCCCTTGTCCCATTCAGGGGGGGAGCTTTAACCTGACTATCATCGTGTCCAAATTACTATGCTGCTCTTAACCCCTCTCATTTTAAGGCGGGTAACCATTGAAGGACTTTTTTTTTTTTTTATGGTCCTGGGACAAATGTCCACGGTGTGGCAATTCTACTGTGGCCGAAAGTGCGAACAATCAATCGTTGCAAGTACCCATAGCAGAATGCACGATCGATGGAATTTACGATTTGAAAGAACGAAGGCGGTTCGGCCAAAAATATCTGCTGGTGTGTAACCCAGCCTAACACCCTCTGGTCCTGGACTACAACATTCACTTCCCCCCCCATACCTTCACCACCACCCCACACACCCCCAGGCAAATTGTGTTACTATCTTCTCTGGCAACAAACCGCAGTCGCTGGTAAACTGGGAGGGGAGATGTTATGACGAAGAACGGGGGGTTAGCATGCAGAAAGTGATGAGTAAACGGAATGTTATAATGGCGATCTATATAGAAGTTGCTCCAATTATCACAATATAGTTACAGTTGGGTTCAGTTCAGTTAAAGAAGAAATGGGAGGCAAATATGAGTATGCTTACCTCCGTCTCGAGAGACAAACTTACCACCGGTCACTCAGTGGTGCTGTGTCATGGCTGGTCCCAAACATGTGACACAAGCAAGGGACGTGTGTGATGCGCCAAAGAGTTTTTGTTCATGTGTGGAAGCCGACGCTGTGGTAGGTGAGGCGAAGTGCTCCTGTCTCCTGCAAGTTGTTACTGCAGAACGGGATGGTTTTTGGTGTAAGACGTCTCATTGGACCTTCTTGTGCTTAGTGTTTAAACAGTAAAAACTGATGATTGTTAAAATAAATGAGTGGACATACCCTAAGCTTGGGACTTACAAATACCAAGATTTCCACGGATTTGTTTTAAAAAAAAAAAAAAAGAAATTCCTATAGCCGATAGGACTGAAAATTAAGAGGCAGCCCAATCACCGGAGTGGCTTCGCAGTTCAGAACGCAGTGGGAAAGAGGGTATGTAAGTACAGTTAGGAATATTTTTGTCAAACTACTATAGGGGAGTGGGGGAGGGAGGCCAACACTACAGAAAAGGGGTTTCATATAAGGGAGAGGAAAGCTAACAAGGCATTAGAGGGAGGGAAGGGCTGCTCTGAGCAAGCCAGAAACCTTGAAAGGCGGAAACATTTCCCTCCCTGAAGGATCCTGGGTGTTCACTTTCGGCGACTTTGTAGGGCATTAAGGCGGACCATTTGGGCAGGATTGTAAGGTAAGGATTTACATATTACTAAAGTGGGGACAGCAGTGGGGGAGAATTGGTCTTTGGGGCGTGGACTGCCCTTTAAGAGCCATGTTGTAAGGCACACTTGTCTGTACGCTGGGAGAGGGAAAGAGAAGGACTAGGCCACACCTTGCATTGATCAAGTTCTTTTTTGATTGCATTGCCTAAGAGTGAAGTCAGAAGGGGTTTGTATGTATTCATGTTAACATTAAAGGAATAGTCATTGAAAAAGTGAAACTATTCCTTTAATGTATTGATTGAAGACAGGGCGGTTAAAGTAGCTATGCCTTACTTCCGTCGTTCAATCAATTGAGCAGGGTGGATGGACGAAGAAAGAAGATAAATACCTAGTACACGGATCCACAGCAGCAGCGATGGGTCCCAGATGCTTCAGAGTAACTAGCGCGCATGCAAGATAATGCACGCCGTATAGTATGTGAAAACAGGAAGTGGTAGTGAATTTTCACTGCGCAGCGGACATAGAGATGTAAAGTAAATATCTTTTTTCCTTTGTCCACGTCTCTGCGTTAATGGATGTGAAACGGGGGAACAGAGGGGGTAAGGCAAAGCTCCGTTAAAGGGCAAGTCCAACCCTAAATCAAAACTACATACACGTTATCACCCCTCACAATCCTAAACGGTATAATAGTTTGAAATGTGAAATATACAAACTAGTCTAACCTGAAATCCTGACAATGTCCTGTTGCCCCTTTCTCTTCTGGTTCTTCCAGTTAGCAACTGTGCAGTATGATTTGACAGTTGACATCACAGCCAAATGGAAGGAATGTTAATCCAGCTGTCTGTCTGCTTTCTGAGCATGCCCAGGCTCAGTACAGGCTTCTAAATTGCTCAGTTCATGACGCTCAACCAGTAATGAATTCATAGGAACAAAGATGATATATCAAAACATGTTTCTTATGAGGGTGGAGTCTGTCCTTTTAACCCCCCCAGTCATCAATCAAAATTAACGGGCAACTGTGGTCTCCCAAACAAGTTTGGGTAAATGAAGCCTCGTAGTATTTCCTTTATAAAAGCCGGACAATCACATCTCTGTTCAGCCTGTGGAAGAAATGATATTGGGGTGATGTTCAACTTCCTGCGTCCAGTAGCTTTAGTGACATAACCTTACCTCTGCTAGCCCTCGCCCAGAGGGAGAAGAATGTCAGTAAAGGACTTATGCTGGGGAATCAGGAAGTACCTGGGGAAAAAAAATGAAAAACGAGTTGAGAAGAGAGCCTATTTAAGTAGGTACACACAGTTACAGATTTCTGAAAGATGACAGACAGGATCTGCACGGATTCTGTCTGCACATCTTTCAAAGATCTGCCATACACACAGTACCGCGTTTCGTCTATGAACTCATAGTGGACGAAAGCTCGGGACTGGTCCATCGGCCGCGCAGCAACCATCTATAAGGGTAGTCTAACCAAACCAGCAATGGAAATTTTCGGTCTCCCGACAGAGCGTTTGGCCGACCTGAGTCGTTGGCAAGCCGCGCGATTGTTCAGGAAATGAAGGTACACACATAACGATAAAGCCCCGATAACGTTGGCACCGACGTATAGCGGGCTGTCGTTACTGTGTGTACCCAGTTAATGCAGGCAGGGGCTGGTTCACATGGGAAAACAGGAAGAAGTTCAAGCAGATGTAATATTGCTGGAAACCTTTCCCACAATAACTTCTCACAAATGTTCTAGAGATGTGATTTTGGTTTTTATTTTGAAGGACGATGGAAGGCTTGTATAAGTCTTTATAGTTTGGAAGAATGGAGACCACGGTTCCCTTTAAGCGAGGCCAACACACGCACAGGAACGCGCAAAAATCGTGAGCGTTTCGCACGCGATTGTGTGCCGCTTTTACTTGTGCGGGTTTCTGCGTTTTGCGCATGCCTTTTTGACATTTCGCGTTATGGAAACGCTGCGTAAGACGACACAAAAATGGTTGAACGACATGCGTACCAAACGGACACGCATCCGAGAATTTTTGAGTTCCCGTGATTGTTCCATTTTAGGCAAAATCGCGTGCGCAATCGCGAGCGAGAAACGGCGTGCGCAAAACGCGCCGAAAACCGCGCTAGTGTGGCCTAGCCCTAAAAAATAGTTCACTTTGAGGAACTATTGCGTTAAGAAAGCTTATAAACTATTCATCCAGGTCTAAGGTCATTGAGTAATGATTGAAGTTCTTTGTTTTTGGAAACACATTATCTCATTTGTCATTATGTTGAATTAATCAAGTAATGTAAACGGTACCTTAGTTGGAATTTAACATTACAATTTTTTCAATGTCAATTTATATAAGCAAAAACCAAAAATAAGGCTGCTGGAAATATTTTCAGTGCGACTTAACTCTCATTGTCAGGGGTGTAAGTATATACCCGGGACCAGTATATGGCGTAGCTGATACTGAGCTAATAAAAGTAACAGCACTCTCCCAAACTGTCACTTCTGTTTCTCCAGAAGAAAGAAAAAAATTTTTTTAGACAAGAATCTGATCAGTTCAAGGTCTGTAACAAGTTAGAGGGCATACATTAAAGGGAAAAAAAGCAGTCATTATATTTTACTGTCTTTAGGAGTTTTTAAGTCAAGGCAGTAATATCAATGAGCAACAGCCTGAAATTATTTTACCTCCTTCGTCCTGGAAAATAAACTTAGTTTACTGGCCTCTCTTTGCTGGCAAATGTTTTCCTGTCCTCACCTCTCTGAAGAGCTCAATAAGCTCAGGGAAGGGGGGATAGGGGGTGGGGGGAGACCGACACAGCTGCAGTGGAAGAAAAGCTGTATCAGAAAATGGCGCTTTAGGGCTAGGCCAACATGCTGTGCTTTTTTTGGCCTTGCGCTTGCGTTTTTTTCACATAATTTCAGGGTGCGTTGCGATTTGCGTCCACATTTTAAATCGCAACTGTGCATGGGTTTTTCAATAGTTAATGAAAAAAACGATGCGCAAATACAAACAAAAATCGCACATGATAATTGCATGCGATTTCCATGTGCATTGCACTTGCTGTGTGGCCGGTTGCCCTATGCACAAAAAAAGCTATAGGGAAAGTTCCACAGATTGGGGGAGGGTAAGTATAACAATCTGGGGTTGGGTGGGGGATAGGACGGTAAGTAACATTTTTAAGGTGGGTGGAGTTGCGCTCAAGGGTCAATTTTCAGAAGAGCTGCTGTATGTTACCAACAAAAAACAAAATGACAATTAAATGGCTTTAAGGATGAATTAATACAATTTTGAGTTTCTTAAATACTTTTTTGGTAGAATTAGTAAGGGAATTGTACAGAGAGCTTCAAAATCTCAGTGGAAAGTTATGCTTGTGTTTGGTTGTGGGTCCTCATGAAAATTCCCCCCAAATGCTTCTGTTTTTAGAATTGATGAGCACAGGGGTTGTTATTAAATACGTCCTGGCTTAATTGAGGGCTTCTTCTAAAATGATATTGGAATTCATGGGGTTCCAGCAGGGAAACAGACACATTTTTTTTTTACTTCTAACAAAATTGACGGCGTAAATTAGGTTAACGGTGTTTAAGATGGTTTCAGGAATTGCAGTTCTAACTGTATTTAAACGAGAATGGATGCAAAATCTTCTTTCTTCTTCGGCTGCATCCAAGGGTTAGCACTCTAAAAACATACATTTACTCTAGCAGTAGTAAGTAGGTAGTTAAATACTGCCTATTGCTGCCCCACTAGTGGTGCGGGCCAGACTGCATGCTCTAATGTTTTCATAAGCAGTAGCACAAGCAGTGTAACAGCAAAATGTTAGCACTCCTCCTGATTAACTTCGAACGATTATGCGGTGTTTAAGGATGTATTCTGTATTTTTCCTGCCTGTTCCTTGTGGGGGTTGATCCATTCTAGATTCAGGGGGATGCCGTTCTGGAACGGATCAGAATCCAGTGAGGGCAACTTTTAGGTACGAAGTATAAGTACGAAATAAGTAAATCTAGAAAGGAGGACCTAGCGTTTCAGGTACAACTGGGTACTAATGGGGAAGGAGGAATGGATGCCCAATCCACGCCTCTCGTACGCAAAAAAAATTATTACCGATTTCAACATTGGTTAGTGTGGGTCAGATATTCTAGCCAATCGAACTGATAGTCCATGTAGCGGTCGTTTGGGGCAAAAAATCTGTGCTGCTTTTTTACAGCCGCAAAACTGATGCCGGTCAACCTGGTTTGTGCGACAGACAACGGGCATGTTGGTAAATGACGTCGATCGTGCTGGCAAATGGACCGATAGCACATTTGTCCTGGCCGAGCGTTGCCTCGTACCAAACCCATGGGGGACAAATATCTATTGGTGTAAACAGCCTTTAGCGTGCTTTAAACGCTTGCAGTGGCCCATCACAAGAATCCAAAAACACTCCACGTAGCACCACTGTGTCGTGAGCATTTAACTATAGGCTGGGTTTTAAGACCGAATGGTTACATTTATCCAGAGGAGATGCACAAAGATTAACAAATTCCATGTTAGCTGTATATTATTTGATTTATTCTATTTTTGTACTCTTGCACAGCCTTTTCGTATTATATATGTGTACTACTGCATTCACAGCGCTATAATAATAAACATAAGCCCATACAGTGACCATGATGAAACGTGGGAGACTGTTAGGCAAAAACGTACATCAGTTGACGCGAACCTGTGGTTGGAGGTTCAAGTTAGCTGTACCGTTGGAGGATAGTGGTGCTCATTTTAGGTCCTGGGTGAAGATTTGTCGCGACCTAGTTCAAACTGAGCTGATGCATCCATTAGTACGGGGCATCTGTAGTCACAGCTTCAGCATGTTACGTTGTCCAAGGGACCCGGGGGATAAAAATCAATGATTTAAAAAAAAAAACAAAAAAACAAACGGACTTTTTTGATGTTTTTTTTTGATTTTAAGTCGGGATTTTGAGGAAAAATATACCATCCACCAAGGTTTCCATCATGAAATAAGATTATTTTTTTAATTATGTAGAATAAGGTGTGATTTAAATCCTAGTTTTCTACATACAGACGAACTTAGTCTGTGATGGGTACTTTAATAGCAAGTTTAGTAAAGATTGTAGAATTAATTTAAATAGGAATTTACCTCAACTTTGAAACAATAACATTTACAGCAATGTTATTTGCTTAAACAAACATCCATTTAATCATGATTTAAAGCAGTTTGATTTAAATCAAATCACCCTGCAAGGGAACGGAGTATTCTCATATGGACAGTGATGATTTGTTTTTCAAGTCCAGGTACCTGTCATAGCACACGGTAATTGTATTCAGCATGTTTGCATCATGTTTGAGTTACATGGGACAGCTATATTGGAACGGTTATATTGACATCATCTATGCTGAGTTTTGGGGGGTTATATTTACCCTCCTCCTTTCGGATTATGAGTATGGCCGCGGTCCTGTTTTTATGTTCATCGGATTTGCCCCCAGCTTTTAATAGGGTTTGTTATTACCCATAAAATATTTTGCTTTGTTTAATAAGAAAACTATATATGATATAAATATAGAAGTTTAGATCAGCAGTCAGCCATGCTACATCCCAATGATTAGCAACACCCGGGTGCCCTTCAAACAATCCATAATGATCAATAATATTAAGACCGTGAGTGCTGATTTACTACGTTTGCGATCATAAATATATTAGTTGCTACTTTTGTATGTCGGTAGATTGTGAGGTGTACTGTCGTTGGAATATTTGTCATTTTTAGCGCAAGGATTTGAGTGCATTGAGGACCTTATAGTGTTTATCCTATTGTAGTTGGATTTACATGTAGCCCTTAGCACCACCCCTGATTGTCGAGGGGTATTCCAAGCTACTTATTCTGGAGTGATGCTGTCCAGCATATATTTTGAAACATATACACACATAGGTTATAACTGGTAAATTGAACTAGTTTGGGTACTACATGCAATTATTACAAACAAATCGTGCAATTTATTAATGGTCATTTAGAGAAAAGTGTGTAAAAGTGAGAAAGTAATCGTAAAGATTAGTTTATCTTTATCTAATGTCAACTTTCGATAAAGGAATTAGATAATGTTTAATGTGGCATTAGATTAAAGCATAAAACTTATCTGTACTTGATATATGTACAGAATACATTAGCAGGTTGCCTTAAATCCACATTTAAGGGACACTAAAAAGATTTTACGTTCCCGGTGAAGTTAATAAAATCTGTTTCTATCAGGGTAGATTTGATTCAAATCAAATTGATTAAAAATCACTGATTTTAAATACTGGCAGTAAGGCTCAGATTTTAAATCACTTAGTCAGTGAGGGCTAGGCCACACCTAGAGCGTTGTTTGCGCGTTGCGTCCGCGATTTCTTAAAAATGGGAAATCGCGTGGGACGCAAAATTCCTGCGCGTCCATTTGCGTGTGATGGATATAACGCATGCGTTCGCAATTTTGGTGCGTTACGCATGCGTTTCCATAACGAAAAAAGGGAAAAAACGCATTGCACAAAAAGCAAATGCCACTAAGAATCGCGAACACAATCACTGTGGATAACGCTCGCGATTTGGTGCACGATTCCTGTGCGTTGTCGTGTGGCTCACCCCTAAGGCTTGATTTAAATTATAGTTTTATAAATAAAGTCTAATTCTTGCTGGTAAACTTTAATATGCAAGTAGATGAAGATTGTGAATCATGAAATAGATTACTAAACTGAAACATAACATTACAGAGATGTTATTTGCTTAAACAAACAGCCAGTTCTAATACTGGATATACGTGTAGTATAAACCAAACCTTTAAATGGACAGTCAGAATTACCATACAAATAGTATCCAATCAAGGGGTTACGTATGGGACACTGAATCGTCAATGTAAAGGCAACTAAAGCTCAAGGCAATTTGAATAATAGATCCCATCCTCCTGATTCTGTATTTATTGGGTTAGTTGTCCCTTTAAATCCCACACAGTAATCCCAAATTTCTTGCAACTCCCGATGTTGAACGCCAAAACTCCCCCGCATGCTTTGTTGCTGGGAGTTGCTTTCCAACATGTGCGTGGCCAATCTTTCATATAGGGTAATCCTCCTATATCATGCAGATAAAAACAACCTTTTTTGGTTTGGTTGTTATATGACAAAATAAAGGAGGTTTACTCTTATTTGGAAGTATTGGGGAAACTCCTCTGTTTGTTGCTTAGCTACCTGCCAGGACTGCTTGCTCCGCATTTCTGCGCTTCTGGAAACATCAGTACTCGCGCCGAGTAGTGACGTCATCCAGAAGCGGCAGAGGTGTACGTGCATTAATCGGAGGCGATCGAGGTCATGTTGTCTGGTGAGTTGTCGTCGTGCTGGCGTCCGGACAAGGTAGGAGAAGGCTTGTAGCCTCGAAGATAAACGGACGAGATTCATTTTCTCGGCTTTTTTTATGCGACTAAAACTTGGTTTTAGTCTCGAGAATCTATCTATCTATCTATCTATCTATCTATCTATATCTATCTATATCTATCTAACTATCTATCTAACTCTGTCTGTGCATCTATCTATCTATCTATCTATCTATCTATCTATCTAACTATCTATCTATCTAACTCTGTCTGTGCATCTATCTATCTATCTATCTATCTATCTATCTATCTATCTATCTATCTGTCTAACTAACTCTATCTATCTATATAACTATATCTATCTATCTATCTCTATCTATCTATCTAACTCTATCTATCTATGATCTATCTAACTCTCTCTATCAATCTATCTATCTATGTATCTATCTATCTAACTCTCTATCTATCTATCTATGTAACTCTCTATCTATGTAACTCTCTATCTATCTACCACTATCTATGTGGTAAATAGAGGCTCTCTGTAGGAGGCTGCCTGTGCGTGTGACGTCATCGCGCACGTACCCCGAATGTTTTAACATCGACACGCCACTGTGTTTAACAACAAACACTGTGTATCTCCTTAATGGGTATGTCCACCCTTGAAATAAATTTTTGTTATATCAATCCCCCTGTCCCCCCAGCCCCAACCGCTATATTTATTTTATCAGAAAGATCCCCAAACTTTACATACCTCCCCTCTTTCCTCCGCCGCGTTGCCGGCCCTCTGCTTGCGAGAAAATGCAAGCAGAGGGGCGGGACCGGCAGTCGCGTCTGTGATTGGCTGAGCGGCAGCCAATCACGGATGCGGCTGCCGGTCATTCAGTGCGGCGGAGGAAAGAGGGGAGGTAAGTAATGTTTGGGGCACTTTCTAATAAAATAAACATAGCAGTTGGGGCTGGGGGGACAGGGGGATTATTATAGCAAAAGGGATTTACACTAGGGGGAGGGAATCCTAATCGGGAGGGAGAGGGAGGGAGGGGGAGAAGGGCTGCAGTACACATGCCAAACTTCTCCCAGAGGCCAGGTAGGAGGCAGAGTCCTATATGGACTCTGCTATCCTCCTGGTGGGCAGTTTTTGGGAATTGGGGGGGGACTACAGGAGAACCTTATGGAGCTGGGATGTGAGGTAAGGATTAAACTACACTACACAATGGGGCCAGTAGTGGGGGGGATTATAGTTTTGGGGGTGGACATGCCCTTTAAATGCCCGTCTGGCATGGGCTACATAGGACAAACCAGCCGCAATGCCAAAATTAGAATCCAGGAACAAAAAAATGACATTAGAAACTATGTACCCTATGGATGACATAACACATCAGTTGCTGGGCATTTACATACACAGAAACATCTTATTAAGACAGGAGGAGAGATGGATAAGAAAACTAGATAAACTAACTCCAAAGGGTCTTACTGCAAGGTGGTCCATTAAACCTTTTTTATATGGGTGATCCATATCCACTTATCTCTCTACAGATTCTGACTGTGACTCAGAACAGAATCCAGATGAGAGTGGTAAATGGGGATCACAAAATAGATGGATGCTAGTTAGTGTAAGGCTGGGTACACACCAGGCGAGTTTTTGTTCCAACCGAGCGATTGGTGGACTGAAGGGCTGACTTAACACTGATTGATGGACTGAAGGGTTGACTTAACACTGATTGGTGGACTGGTGCTGAATTGCAGTATTGCAGGAAAGAAGATTTTTTTAACTGCCGCCTTTTACGTGTTATGCAGGGGTGCGCCCTGAGCAAATGTTTCAGTTGGCTTTATATACACATAAGGGGGGCTGTGGGAGCACTCCTGTGGCAAAATTACTTTATAACAAATAGTGGAAGTGCTACTGATCTGACCAAAACATTAGAACAAACAAGAAAAGAGATGATCAATGCACAGGAGTTTGAGATCTAAACCATTGACCATTAACCCTACATTATTAGACAGTAGTTTGAGATATAAAACAGTGA
>CM033474.1:42302890-42319484 GCA_019447015.1 Hymenochirus boettgeri
GTAGTTTGACGATATAAACCATTGACCATTAAACAACATTATTAGACAGGAGTTTGAGGTAAAAACCGTGACCATTAAACCCTACATTATTAGACAGTAGTATTTGAGATATGAAACAGTGCCACTTAACCCCTACATTATTAGACAGAAGTTTGACAAATTCTATAACAGTGACCCTTAACTCTACATATAGACAGGAGTTTGATATATAAAAACAGCGTCCATTATCCCTACATTATTATACAGAAGTTTGAGGTATAAAACAGTGACATTGACCCCTACATATTAGAAAGGAGTTTGAGATATAAACCATGGGACCATTAACCCTACTATTGGACAGGAGTTTAAGGTATAACACATTGACCATTAACCCTAATTATAGACAGGGTTTGAGGTATAAAACAGTGACATTAACCATACATTATTAGACAGGAGTTTGAGGTAAAAACAGTGACCGTGGAACCCATTATTAGAAAAGGAGTTTGAGGTTGAAACAGTGCCATTAACCCTACATATTAGACAGGAGTTTAGATATAAAACAGTGACATAACCTACAGTTTTAGACAGGAGATGGAACGTATAAGAACAGTCACATAACCCTACATTATTAGACAGAAGTTTTGAGGTATACAACAGTGACCATTAACCATACATATTGGGAGTTTGATAGAAAAAACAGTGACCATTCACCCTACATTAGTATACAGGGAGTTGAGGTATAAAACATTGGCATTCACCCTACATTATTAGACAGGCGTTGAAGATATAAAACATTGACCATTAACCCTACATTATTAGACAGGAGTTTGAGGGTAAAACAGTGACATTAACCCTTCATTAGTAGACAGGAGTTTGAAGGTATAAAACAGTTGACATTAACCTACATTTATTAGACAGAGTTTGAGATATAAACAGTGACATTAACCCTACATTATTAGACAGTAGTTTGAGATAAAAACGGACTTATACCCTACATTATTAGGACAGTAGGTTGAGATATTTTAAAAACATTGACCATTAACCCTACATTATAGACAGGAGTTGAGATTAAGCATTGACATTAAAACCTACATTATTAGACAGCGAGTTTGAGGGAGAAAACAGTGACATAAACCACATATAGACCAGTAGTTTGAGATATGAAACAGTGACCATTGAACCGTAATTATTAGACAGGAGTTGAGAATAAACCAGTGACATAACCAACATTATTAGACAGGAGTTTGAGGTATAAAACAGGGGACCATTAACCCTACCATTATTAGACAGTAGTTGAGATATGAAACAGTGACCATTAAACCATACATTATTAGACAGAGTTTGACATCTATAACAGTGACAATGAACTCTACATTAATTAACAGGAGTTTGATATATAAACGCCGACCATTTCCCTATTATTATACAGAAGTTTGAGGTATAAAAACAGTGACATGACCCTTTACTTATTAGACAGGAGTTGAGATATAAAACCATTGACCATTAACCCTACATATTAGAAAGGAGGTTTGAGGGACTAAACCATGGGACCATTAACCATACATTATTAGGACAGGAGTGAGGTATAAAAACAGGGACATTAACCCTACATATTAGACAGGAGTTGAGGTATAAAACAGTGACCGTTAATCCAACATTATTAGAAGGAGTTTGAGGTATAAACAGTGACATTAACCCTCCTATTAGACAGGAGTGAGATATAAAAAAAGTGACATTAACCCTCACATTATTAGACAGGAGATGAAGTATAAAACAGTAAACATAACCCTACATTATTAGACAGGAGTTTGAGAGCTATAACAGTGGCCATTAACCACCTACATTATTAGACAGGAATTTGAGATATAAAAACAGTAACATTAACCTACATTATTAGAAAGGAGTTTGAGATATAAAACAGTGACCATTAAAAAAAAAAAAAAAAAACCCTACATTCTTAGGGAAAGGAGTTTGAGATATAAAACAGTGAACATTAACCCTACATTATTAGACAGGGAGTGAGGTTAAAAACAGTGACATTAAACCCTACATTATTAGACAGGAGTTTGAGATATAAAACAGTAAATTTACCCACATTATAGACAGGAGTTTGGATCTAATCACAGTGGACATTAACCATAACATTATTATACAGGAGTTTGAGATATAAAACAGTGAAATTAAACCTACATTATTAGACAGGATTTTAGATCTAATACAGTGACATTAACCTACATTTTTAGACAGGAAGTTTCAGATCTCAACCATTGACCATTAACTCATTATTAGACAGGAGTTTGAGATATAAAACAGTGACCATAAACCTACATTATTAGACAGGAGTTGAGATATAAAAACAGTGACATTAACCCTACTGATTAGACAGGCAGTTGGGATATAAAAACAGGTGACATTAAACCCTACAGTTTTAGACAGGAGTTTGAGATATTAAAACAGTGACCATTAAACCAAATTATTAGACAGGGAGTTTGAGATATAAAACAGTAACATTAACCCTAAATTTATAGGACAGAGTTTGAGATAGAAAACAGTGACCATAACCCTACATTATTAGACAGGATTTGAGATATTATACAGTGACATTAACCCTACATTTTTAGGACAGGAGTTTGAGATATAAAAACGTGACCATTAACCTACTATTAGAACACGGGGAATTTGAGATCCAAAAACAGGACATTAAACCATACATTATTAGACAGGAGTTTGAGATATTTAAAAACAGTGCCATTAACCTCATTATTAGACAGGAATTTTGAGATCCAAAACAGTGACATTAAAACACAAC
The DNA here is from genome assembly GCA_019447015.1 of Hymenochirus boettgeri. NCBI lineage: Eukaryota > Metazoa > Chordata > Amphibia > Anura > Pipidae > Hymenochirus > Hymenochirus boettgeri. The sequence goes on from CM033474.1 coordinate 42,305,679, forward strand.
ATTATTAGACAGCTCGAGTTTGAGATATAAAACAGTGACATTAACCCTACATTTTTAGACAGGAGTTTGAGATATAAAACAGTGACCATTTAACCCTACATTATTAGACAGGGTTTGAGATCAAAAACAGTGACATTAACCTACATTATTAGACAGGAGTTTGAGATATGAAACAGTGACCATAACCCTACATTATAGGACAGGAGTTTGAGATATGAAACAGGACATTAACACTACATATTAGCCAGAGTTTGGGATCTAATACAGTGACATTAACCCTACATTATTAGACGGATTTTGAGATATAAAACAGTGACATTAACCCTACTTTATTTAGACAGGAGTTTGGGATCTCATCAGTGACATTAACCCTACATATTAGACAGGAGTTTGAGATATGAAAACAGTGCACATTAACCCTAATTATTAGACAGGAGTTTGGGATCTACTACAGTGAAATTAACCCTACATTAGTAGAAGGTTTGAGATATAAAAACAGTTGACGATAACCCTACTTTATTAGACAGGCGTTTGGTATCATACAGTGACATAACCCTACATTAAGAACAGGAGTTTGAGATATGAAACAGTGATTCATTAAACCTACATTATTAGACAGGAGTTGGGATTTAATACATGACATTAACCCTACATTATTAGACAGGAGTTTGAGATATAAAGTGACATTAACCCACTTTATTAGACAGAGTTGGGGATCTAATTACAGTGACAATTAACCCGACATTATTAGACAGGAGTTTGGATATGGAAACAGTGATCATTAACCCTACAGTATTTAGAAGGAGTTTGGGATCTAATACTAGTGCATTAACCCTACATTTATTAGACAGGAGTTTGAGATATGAAAACAGTTGATCTTAAAACTCCATATTAGACACGGAGTTGGGCTCTAATACAGTGAACATTAACCTCTTACATTATTAGAAAGGAGTTTTGAGTATAAAAACAGTGGACATTAACCCTACTTATTAGACAGGGTTTGGGATTTCTATTACAGTGACATTTAACATACTTATTAGAGGAGTTGAGATATGAAAACAGTGATCATAAAACCCTAATTATTAGACGCGTTGGGATCTAATACCGTGGAATTAACCCTACATTATTAGACAGCGAGTTTGAGATATGAAACAGTGATCAGTAACCCGACATTATTAGACAGGAGTTGAGATTAAAACAGTGACATTAACCCGACATATTAGACAGGAGTTTGAGTATAAACGTGATCATTAACCCTACATTATTAGACAGGCGTTGGGATCTAATACAGTGACATTAACCCTACATTATTAGACGGAGTTTGAGTTATAAACAGTGAAATTAACATACTGTATTAGCAGGGAGTTTGGGATCTAATACGTGGGAAATTAAACCCTACATTATTAGACAGGAGTGAGCATGAAACAGTGACCATTAACCCTTACATTATTAGACAGGAGTTTGGGATCAATACAGTGACATAACCCTAACAGTATTAGACAGGAGTTTGAGATATGAAACAGTGAATCATTTAACCTACATTATTAGGACAGGAGTTTGAGATAGTAAAAACAGGACATTAACCCTACATTATGAGACGGGCGTTTGAGATATAAAAACAAGTGACATTAACCCTACATGATTAGACAGGAGTTTGAGATATCAAAAACAGTGCATAACCCCTAATTATTAGAAGGAGTGGGGATCTATACAGTGACATTAACCCTACATATTAGCAGGCGTTTGAGATAAAACAGTGGGACATAACCCTACATTATTAGACAGGAGTTTGGGATCTAATACAGGGACATTAACCTACATTTTAGACGGAGTTGGATATAAAAACGTGGGACATTAAACCCATAATATGAGACCAGGAGTTTGAGATATGAAAAACAGTGATCATTAACCCTACATTATTAGACAGCGAGTGTGAGATATAAAAAACAGTGCCCATTAACCCTACATTATTGGACAGGAGTTGGAGATCCAAAACAGGGACTCAAGCAGAGCTGAATGTTCTAGCATGTGATCTCTCTCGCTACGGACAGCAGCTACACTTTCTCTCTTTGCTTTCTGGCAACAAACTCTGTGAACTCTGATGTGATGAGTGCCCACCGAGAGGGCTCAAGTGCCACCACTGGCACGCGTGCCATAGGATCGCCACCACTGCCATATTACTAAAAAAGAAGTTTGTCATGGTCACCAACCCTGGACGCAACTGCTCGTGTTCCGTGCCTGTACAATGGACTCAGCATTTCCCAGTGTTTAAAGCTGAGGCCACATACAAAGCACTAAAATGGCACACAAAATTCTTGTGCATTTTTGTCTTTGTGTGCGTTTGGCCAATTCCGCTATAGAACGCATGGTTTAACGCACCAAAAATGGTGAACGCATGCGTTACCAAAACCAGGAAAGTATGCCGCAACGCAAGTGCATCGGAATTGCAGGGATGTTTGTGTGCAGGAATCAGTAATATATAATTAGAAGAATAATGTGCAACATTATAATATACGGCTGCATCCTGTGCTTCTATATGGCCAGGGAACGCCTCTTTCCTTACTATCCTTATATCAAACTGTAAAGGGCGCATTTCCCTAGTATATTATATTGATATGATTATATTGTAGGTGCTAGAAATTTCTTTTGTTCTGATGGTCTCGTCATCTCCAATAATTAGATTAATAAAATATAGCAACAAACAAATATAATATGACTATTAATAAACTAGCGTTTCACTTCATTAATGGATAGGTGTATAGAAAACAATAAGTTCAATAAAACATCTAGAAGTGCCCACCTAAAAACCAAGCCTGAACTGAAGGTCACGTTTCATTGATCAAACAGCGCCACTATCGGTTAAACAAGTACTAAACCGGAAGCTACGCGATCCCCAGACGTTCCTTTTGCCAGTTGTCGGAGACGGGACGCGGGTAGCAGTGGCTCCTGGCAAGAGCCCAGGAAAGCATGGAGATGATCGGGGTTCTGAAATGGGCTCCAGGAAGAGTCGGATGACTTTGATTTCGAGAGATGTATCTGAGGTAAAAAAGCTGCTCAGAGGCCAGTTTAGTTTCTCTCCACACCAGACTTAGCACTAGCGGAGGAGAGGAGTTTAGTTCAGAAACGAATGCATAGTATTTCGCTTATAACATGACTATATTATAATGTGTCTATACCATTCTCAGAAAATGGCTAGCCACAAATTACATACGACTCTACCTGGGGAACTTCAGTGGACCCACAACTCAGGGATGTTTGTAAACAAAGCAGTCCTTGCTGCAGATGCTGGGAGTTGTAGTTTTGAGGGTGCAAGTGTGGAATCCCTGCCTAACTGCGAATGATGAGTGACAGTGTCGGTCGGTGTTGAAAAGGCATAAAAACTTCTTTATACATTACCGGGTATGTTGTGTTTTCTGCTAAAAAGTCGGAAGAGGATTTAGATCAAATTGGCATGGCAGGGTTTTTTGGGGCCCCTTGTTGCATAGTACTGAAACAGGGCCTTGATGTTTACTGGACCATCAGGGATAATCCAAAGTAAGCAAGGTAAACATCTAATCCCACCTGCAATATTGATATCCGGGACCATCCCCCCAGGGACACAACATTACGCTATCAAACACCTACCAAGGGGTACCCACTGAAAGGTAGAAGCAGTTTTCTTAACTGTAACTGTGTCTACATTCTCTCATAATTTCAGGCAGCATATCCTGGGGTTGGGCTAGTTCACGGGAGTTTTCAGGTGTATCGGCTGCGGCAACAGTTCCAGGCTTCCTGTGGGTGGCAGAGACCACTCCAGATCCAGGGGGGGTAGGAATATGGAAATATCTGTCAAAGCTGAGGTGGCCATAGGTGGGTAATGTTGGTGGCTGGCAGTGTCTTTTTTCCCCCATGAATAAAAGTGTTGTTCTTTCAGTGTCATAGCCCCAACAGTTAAGGGACTGAGTACAGAATATGGACCTGAGATTCTGGGGTTCAGAGTCACCCAACTCATAAAACTCCAACCCCTGCATAAGGTGCAAAAACAAACTCTTTTGCCCTGAACTTGGCAGCAGAAACAAATGAATGGCTTCATAACTTGTAAAATTTGCTGGTGCATCACATTATAGGGCAATGCTTAATCATAAACTTCGATCGGTACGTCATCCTACATGTATACAATAAAAGTGGGCACAAAATCACATGTGCATAAGCCGTCTTTAGAGAATGTGCGCCATTTACCGACTTTTGCATAGAAGGCCCTTTAATACATATAAAAAGGAAACATCAGCATAAATTACTTTATGATATAGTTTCAGAATTATATTTAGATTGCAGCACCTCAAGGAAACAAAAATTGCTTATTTTATGCCCTTCAGGTCCATCAATTTCAGATGAGTGCACATCAGCTTATTTGGAATTGATAATGCATCCCAACGGAAGTGAGTGAAATAATGGATCTTAAGGAACTTGACTAAAACACCATGCAAAGTTCTAGCAAGGTGAGGATATACCAATGAAATACTATTTACAGGGTCAATGTATCTGCTGTGATTTTTAGGGGAGTATCACCTATGAATGTTGAATATAGATTTGGGTTTCTAGGTAATTCAAGAATAGCGTTACAGAAACACTTTATTTTTTATATTATTTTTAAAGGATAATTATACTCCTAAAAATTTACTTTTTAAAATGGAAAGTGGGCATGAGGGTTGGATTGATTATTCCTACCGATAATATCATTTCCGGGAGGGAACAGCAGTTTCATTTGCAGGTAGTCCCTGACTAGTCCTTTATTAAAAGAATCACAGAAACAATATTTGGAATGTAGGAAATACCAATCCTATATCCCTGCCCAAGTAAATAAATGTTATTACACACATAGAAAAACACAGAACATGTTTTTCTTTAAGGGGAAAAATATATCCTTTTTAAAAGGAGCCGAGTATTTTTTTGCAGGCCAAGGTAGTGTTTGTTTTGTCAGTCCAACGGTTAGTACTGTGTGTTCAATCTTTATATTTGCTGCATGATTTTTTTTAAATTTTGTTTCTGACTGCATGCTGGTACCTTTAGCAGATACGGTTAATAAGGAGGAGGATTTGTGCAGAGTGGAAGTATAGGAAGAGAGCAAAAGACTTGTAAAATGATACACTCTTACTATAATTGCAACCTTTGTATAAAATATCCTTGCCATCCTTGTTGAGCGGGGATGTCCAATTACCACCAGCAGCATATTACGGGTATATTGAACTTAAAGTGCGAATGTAGTCTCCCAAACAAGGTTATTTTAAATGAAAAGGCCAGGTTCATGACCTTTAAACGAGCCATCAAACCACCTCTCTACGTGATGCACAGCCCAAAATATGAAGAAATCAATGATAGAAAGTTAGGGGCGGAGGTTCTGAATCTGAGGTCAGAAATACTATTTCCTCCTCTAATTGCGGTTGGTAAATGCTCAGTGAATGACTGAAGGGTAGGGGGGGGGTGGGGAGCAACAGCACAGCCCACAGCACTGCTTTTTTTAATGCCTCTCACTTGTGGCCCTTCCCAATCGTGGGCTCTGTTCCCCCCTCTTGCAGCCCCCTGTGCCCTCCCACTCAGGGCTCTGTAGTTCCGCACACCGGGGGTCATGTGGCCCTCCCCACACCTTGACCTGGGGCACCCTAGGGGAGAGGGCCTGCAAGAGGGGCCGTCGGGGGCTTGCGTAAGTGAGCGGGCCAGAGCAGCAAGTGGGAGGGGGCCTGCGAGGGAATGGGCCCAGAGCCCTGAGTGGGAGGGGGCCACAGAGCCATGAGTGGGAGGGGCACATGAGCCATGAGTGGGAGGGGCATGGAGGCTGCAAGGGAAAGGCCCAAGGGCTGAAGGGGAGGGGCCATGGGGGCCCCGAGGAGAAGAGGGAAGAGGGAACTGTCAATGGTTTCAGTTGCGGAAGGAGGACGTGCGGGGATCTGGTGATGCGGCCAACCATATCACACATATAAATGTAATATCTTCCAAAAACTAGAAAAATAAATAATGAAAGTAAAAGTGCAAAAATCCCAGGAAAGCAATACGTCCAATTTACCTAAAGTCATTTTGGACCACAGTACCCTTTAATTACTCTGCTTTTATTTTTAAGTCCGTAAGATTGAAGAAGGATAAAGTTATGCAAAAAAATATACTTCAAAGCGGAATATAGCAGAAGATGAAGAGCATGGCCAGAAATGTATGAAAAAAATGACTTTTACAGTGCAAGATCTTGAGAGACTTTCAAAAAGGTGCATGTTTTATACACCTAATGGCAGCTTCATGCATGTATCACATGGTGTCCTATGACGGCTTCTTATTTATTTTTATAAAGTTCGGTACGTTTTCGAACTGTTGAACTTCAGTAAAAGTTCGAATTCCGACCCATTAAAGTTCAAATGGGGAGTAATAGCTTGAAAAATTTCCAGATGATTTACAGTAAAGTAACAATGGTAAACTACTGTAAAGCTGTGGCACGGGAAATGGAGAAATACAGGTCACTTCACCAAAATTTTTGAACACTTCTTAAACACGAGCTGGCTTGGTCGGGTTTTGCCGCAAGTAAATTTGAGGGTTCGGACCATTTGAGGTTACCGAAAAGAGATACTTTTGAGGGTTAAGGAAATAGAACCCTAAATAAAGGTTACCGAAAGTCGACGTACTTGCGAGATTTACCGAAAACAAACGATACTTTGAGGGTAGAGAAGTCATTCTAGGGTTAGCGAAAACGATTCATACATTTGAGGGTACCGAAATGAATGATACATTGAGGATTACTGAAATGAAGGCTGCATTCGAGGTTGTTGGCGAACGATACATTTTTATAGGGTTAGCGAAACCAATCCGTTCATTCAAGGGTACCGAAAACACAATCACATCGAGGGTTAGCGATGATACATTTCTAGGGCGAGTCCGGAAATCCGAGAAATATAGGTCCAGTTATAGTTGAGGAGTCCATTCCGACTGGTTAAGTTCGACTTGAATTCGGTGTTCGAGTTTGAGTTCTAGTCCTTCTCTAGATGTAAGAAGAAACAACAGGACCATACGTATATTATACTTGTGAATGTCCAACATGTGGCCCAATATAAGTGCTGATTTGTGTACAACAGACAGAGGACAAAACTAAAGAACATCCAACATTTTATAGTTTCAACTAGTGTTAACAAAGTTATATAAGATCAATGTTTGTTTATTATGACTTGTGATGAATATGTTTTTTTGTTTTCTTGTAATTGTTGAAATATTTTTTTAACCACTGAATGAAAAAATTATTTCAGAAAATAGCAGTACTAGAGAAGCTACCAGCAACAACTATTGATAGCCTTGCTGTAAATAAAGGCAAATTTAAGGTAAGTTCCGCATTGGGTATATCTATCTAATCTATCTAATCTATATTATCTATCATCTATCTTCGATCATATATATCTATCTATATCTATATTCTATCTATCTATCTATCTATTCAAATCTATATCTATCTATCTATTCATCTGTATAATCATTATCAATCTATCGTTATCTTATATATCAGTATCTATCTATGTATCTATCCATCTATAATATCGTCTATCTATCTATTATCTATCAATCGTATCTATATATCGTCTATCTACTATCTATCTATCTATCTGCTATCTGTTATCTATCGCTAGATAAAAGGTCTACCATATGTGATTATGTGGTGTTGTGCACTAACTAGTCAGAAGAAAATCTCAAAATTGACATGTGCACTTTAGTTGTAGGATATTACAGCTAATGTGATCAAAGGAAAAGAGGCCGCACGAACTATATGTATATCTTAAGTTATTTGCGAATCATATTCAGACACAATGGTTATGGGTAAAAGGCTTTACGGCAATAGACATAAACATTTTTTGATATGTAGTATTATTTTTAAATTTGAATCAAGCTTTTTGTTAGAGCACCCCAGTATGCTTTATCTTTGAAAAATTGACAACTTGGGGCACTGATAAATCTGAGCGTGCCCCTTTCCCTTGACTTCAAATAAGATGACACGCAGACACCTGACTAGAGAAAAATAATCACAACAAAATAAACTACTCCAAAATATTCTTGTATCCAGGCACAAGTATATCACCAACCACCAGTTCCAAGTGTCCTGGTGAATGTTCGGTGAATCTGTTAAGTTACAGGTTTTTCTTAACTTTTTTTTTTTTGAAAACACTTTTTCTCCAATGTGTAGTCTTGAATGTCCTCTCGACTGCTAAAATGATGCAAATATTCCATTCAACTTTATACAGTCCATCTGTACCCCCTCGCCCCTTCCTCATTTGTCACTAAAAAACCACAAAACATGTGCCAGTCCGCATCCAAGGCTAATTGCTTGTCAAGATACCATTCACAGTGTGCATTTAAAGTGCTCATTGGAAGTGAGATAGGGTTTCCTTAAATGGGAACTAAAGTCTGCAGAAAACATTGTCCCAATTGACAGAACACATTCACAAACAACAACAAGATGTGCTCCCCTTTTACTTTTCTTAGCTATTAGCTGCTAGGTGATTTATGAAATTAGCCATGGTTCATTACTAATCCATAATTGCTGGGGGACACCCAGATAAGTGTACGCAGTGACGAATCTATAGTGTCCAATAGATCAAAACAAGAAAACTGGCAGCATTGCTACTAGAAGCTGATGGTCAATCATTATAAACAGCACAGAACAAAGAATTTAAACCTGTGATGTCATAGGCAGTGGTTTTCTAAATGAGTGCTTAGACTGCTGAGCATATGCGAATACAGTACAGTTAGAAACTTATCTTTGCTAGGAAAGGAATCATAAAAATGGCAGTAAAATCAGCGAATATTAGTATTGTTGGAGCCTGGAAAGCTGTCAACAATGACATAATGATAGAAAACAACTGCAGGCTAAAAAAACAGCTTATCAGGGGACAACATGGGAGATAACCTTATAGAAAATAGTCGGGCCAGGGGGCAGGCCAATAGAGGCACATGCTCAATTGTAGTCTTTAACCCTTCCATGCCACAGATCGTATATTCCCGATCTGTGCAGTGAATGTTCAAAATGCCACGATCGTGAATATACGATCTGTGGCTTCCCCACTCCCCAAAAAAATTTCCCCCACTCTGGCGCGATCGGGGGGCCAGCATTCAACTGCCCCCCTACCCCTCGATCCCCCCCCCCGGTTCGGCCAAATCGAGGGGGGGATCAGGAAGATATACCTACTTAAAAATGGCCCCCGCCAGATGAGCCGGTCCCACGGGAGGAAGTTCCTGTTCGGACAAGGGAGACCCCCCCCCCCCCCCCAGGTGATGTCCACTGATCTTCTACCTTCACACGGGGTCTTACAATATGGAGGATACATGCGGCCCCCGGTGGTCCAGTGGAGGTACTGCAGCCATGATATCTATATAGATCATGCTTGCTTTGTTGTACCTAGTATAGAACAAGCTGTCAGGCTGGACAGGTTCTATACATTTTGGAATTGGAACTCAAAGTTCCATTCACAATAGGATTTTTTATAAGTCTTTGCTTATTAGCGAGACTTAGAAAAAAAATGGGACCAGAGATCAATATTGGTGATCACTTTGATCACCAAATAGTGATCTTTTGCCAATGAATGAAAATCACTTCCTGGAAAATGATTTCCGGGAAGTGATTGCTTTCCGATCGGATTTCGAATTGGAAAACGGGCATTTTTTTTTTTTATTTGCCCGTATTCCAAAGTCGGTTCATTCCCTAAGATGATCTGATGATGATCTTTTGGAATGATCGGGGAAAAAAAGGGGAAATACCACACAAAATTAAAGTGATACACACACCCTTTTTTTTTTTACCCTAAAACTATACATTCGAAAAAGTTGTATTCTCCAAGCTCCCAAGGTCCCCAGTGATATCGGTAAAGTAAACGCGGATACGTATTGTTCGATTTCAAGGGAAAAATAAGCCTATATTTTATAAGGAAATTTGCAGAGGTACCAAATAAAGACCGTATTGAATTTTTCGGATCAGTAAAGTGTGCAAAAAACGTGTGTGGACTCTCCATACTATACCGACTTCCTAAATCCACTAAAAGGGGGAGAGGGTGTGTGTGGGGAGTGGGTTGTGGCGTTTTTAAAAAATTTTTCTTGTAACGCACTTCTAAATGCCGTCCCATTTGAGCTAGTTGGTGGCCTCGTCTCTGTTTGCACCCACGCAAAATGGCACACCGTTTGATTCAGGACATGTGGGGATTGCCTATTAGTGGGTTTTTTTTGCTTGTCAAGTGGGTTTGGTAGGATTTCACCCTTGAATAATTATTTTATTTTTCACAAACTCGTAAAAACCACCGAGTTCTTTGGATCGTTGCGGTCTGGGAATCTCATGAATGTATTGAAAGCATGGCCACGTAACGTAGATTGAAGGGTGTAGTTCCAAAAATATATAGTTTGTGGGGGAATTATGTTTCGGGACTGTTTCCTTTCGAAAACGGGTAGGCTGTTCCAAATACAGGCACTTTGATTTTTTCTTGTACTTGCATTTGTGCATGCGTCCATTTGAGATAGTATGGTGGCCAGTCTATGTGTGCATCCACGCATATGGCTACCGTTTGATCAGGACATGTGGAAGATTGCTATAGGGGGTTTTTTTGTTGTCAAGTGTCACTTCCTCCATATGCCCTCCACCCTAACCAACCTTCTTTTTTTTTTCCACATCTTCCTCCCCGCCACCCTGGGTTTAGGTAGGATTTCAATCCTTGAATCAATATCATGGATTTTTTACAAACCCGTAAAACACGGAGTGTACTTTGGATCGCTGGGTCTGGAAGTTTCATTGTAATGCATGAAAGCATGGAACCGTAACGTAGATGAAGGTGTGTAGATCCAAAAATATATAGTTGTGGGGGGGAATTCCATGTTTTGGGACTGTTGCTTAGGAAAAAGGGTAGGCTGTTCAAATTAAGAGACACTTGATTTTTTCTTGTAATTGCATGTGTGCATGCGTCCCCATTTGAGTAGTGGTGGCCAAGTCTCTGTGTGCATCCACGCATATGGCATTTACGTTTGATCAGAAACATGTGGGAGTGATATTAGTGGGGGGGTTGATTTGCGGGGGGTTCACAGTTTTGGGGCGTTTTATTACAGAGCCACTTTGATATTTTTTCTTGTAATTAAACTGTGCATGCGTCCCTTTGAGCTAGCTTGGTGCCACGTCACTGGGTGCATCCACGCATATGGCATACCGTTTGATTCAGGCATTTGGGCAGATTGAAATTGACAAGTTTTTTTACAGACATGGAAATTCCATGATTTTAACTTTGAATTGTATTTTTATAAATTTTTCCTGAAAAATCTGGGAAGAAAGCGAACTTGACACAAACTGCACCCACACCTTGGTGGTATGATAAAAGAATCACACATGGTGTAGCGAAGGTGTGTAGAGTCCAAGAATATATATTGGGGGGTTTTCTAATATAGGAGGGGTGTTTGTCGACAAATCTGAAAAGTTGCTGTAATTGGGCCAATGTTCATGGGCTCACTTTGGGGCTAGTTGATTCCACTTCTGCGTGTGTAACCATACATAGGGACATACGTTTGATCAGACCCTGGGGAGATTGATATTTGGTAACTTTTTTTACATTAATTGGGATTTTGGAATGATTTCTTACCTTTGAGAGTGTTTTTTAAATTTTTAGGAAAATCTGCTAAAGCTGTGAAACTTCTACGAAGAAACTGCGCCCCCCATTGATGGTACGATGAACAAATACAGAATTAGAGACAGGTTGGGATCGAGAAATATATGTTTGTGGGGGTTGTTTGTGGGGAAAAATTGCAGAATGTTCAAATTCAGATTTGACTGAATATTTTTGCTGTTTTGAGCCATTGTGATTGTTTCACTTTGTGTCTTTTGGTTCACGTCCACGTGTGTTAACCACACATATGGCATTTTAACGTTTGATTCAGGACATTTGGGAGATTTATATAAGTAGCTTTTTTTTACATTCCTTGGGGTTTGGCATGCTTCTACCTTTTGAAGTTGTTTTTGTTCATGTTTTCAGACCAAATGCGAATTTCTACGAAGAATGCGCCCCCACCATTGATGTATGGAATGAACAACTACAGCGTTACGTAGTGAAGGTATGTAGATTCTGAGAATATATAGTTTGCGGGGAGGTATTTCCAAGTTAGAGGGGTGTTCAGTTGGAAAATCTGGGGGAAATGATGTATTGGCTCACTGCAGCATTGTTTTAACATTTTGCTAGTCGCTTTCCACGTCAGGGTGTGTAAACCAACACATATGGCACACTGTTTGATTTCAGGCATTTCGGAGATTGATATTTGGTAAGTTTTTTTTACATTACATGGGGTTTGGTGTGATTGGTAACTTGAAATGTATTTTCTCTATTTTTCAGAAAATTGTTAGAAATGCGAATTCTACGAAGAACGGACGCCCCACACCATGATGGTATGAATGCACGAAACTACCGTGCTACATAGCTGAAGGTGTTTAGATTTCAGGAATATATAGTTTGTGGGCGGGTATGTCTGAGTTATCAGGGTGTTTTGTGGAACCACCTGCAGGACTGTCCAAATTCGGAGTGGCTAAATATTTTCGCCTGTTTCTGAGCCATAGTGCATTGTCTCACTTGTGATGTTTCGCTTCACGTCGCGTGTGTAACCACCACATATGGCATACCAGGTTGATTCAGGACATTTGGAGTTGTATTTAGTAAATTTTTTAGATTACATCAGGTTTTGGCAGGATTATACCTTTTGAAGTGTTTTTTGTTATTTTTGCAGAAAGTGCGAACTTCTACGAAGAAACTGAGCACCACACCATTGATGGATGAATGACAAACTTACAGCGTTACATAGCTGAGGTGTGTAGATTTCAGCGGAATAATAGTTGGTGGGGGTTTTTCTAAGTTACGGGGTGTTTTGTGGAAAAAAACTGGAGACTGTCAAATTCGGAGTGGCTAAAATATTTTCGCTGTTTCTGAGCATCGTGCACTGTCCACTGTGGCTTTTAGCTTCCACGTCCGGTGTGTACCACACATATGGCATACCGTTTGATTCAGGACATTTGGGAGATTGATATTTAGTACTTTTTTTTAGATTCCATTCAGTTTGCATGATTCTACCTTTTGAAGTTGGGTTTTGTTCATTTTTTTCGAAAAGTGCGAACTTATACGAAGAACGCGGCCCCACAACATTGATGGATGAATTGAACAAACTACAGCGTTAACTAGCTGAAGGTGTGTAGATTTCAGGAATATATAGTTTTGGGGGTTATTTTAAGTTACGGGGGTGTTTTGTGGAAAAAAACTGAGACTGTCCAATCGGAGTTGGCTAAAAATTTTAGCTAGTTTCGAGCCATCGGCCTGTCTCACTTTTGTGGCTTTTAGCTTCACGGTCAGAGTGTGTAACCACACAATTTGGCAACGTTTACATTATTAGACAGGAGTTTGAGGTATAAAACAGTGACCGTTAACCCAACATTATTAGACAGGAGTTTGAGGTATAAAACAGTGACATTAACCCTTCATTATTAGACAGGAGTTTGAGATATAAAACAGTGACATTAACCCTACATTATTAGACAGGAGATTGAAGTATAAAACAGTAACATTAACCCTACATTATTAGACAGGAGTTTGAGATCTATAACAGTGACCATTAACCCCTACATTATTAGACAGGAATTTGAGATATAAAACAGTAACATTAACCCTACATTATTAGACAGGAGTTTGAGATATAAAACAGTGACCATTAACCCTACATTATTAGACAGGAGTTTGAGATATAAAACAGTGAACATTAACCCTACATTATTAGACAGGAGTTTGAGGTATAAAACAGTGA